>JARYGA010008274.1:0-49925 GCA_030545235.1 Helianthus tuberosus
AAATGCTGGCTTGTATGCTGAGATACGAGAATCGGGACAACAAAATGATTGGTCTTTCGCCTGCTATGTTAGCCAAGAAGAGCCTAGATCTTGGAAGGAGGCATTGAAAGATGATTCCTGGGTGGAAGCCATGCAAGAAGAACTTCAGCAGTTCGAGAAATTGGGCGTATGGAAATTGGTTGATAGGCCCGACAACTACAAGAAGATCGGAACTCGTTGGGTGTTTAAGTGCAAGAAGGACGACCGTGGGATTGTTGTCCGAAACAAAGCAAGGTTAGTTGTTCAAGGCTTCAGTCAGATAGAAGGTATTAACTACAATGAAGTGTATGCACCTGTTGCACGTCTGGAGGCTATTAGAATCTTTCTAGCCTACGCATCCTTCAAGAAATTCAAGGTGTACCAGATGGATGTTAAAAGTGCATTTCTTCACGGAGTAGTCGAAGAGGAAGTATATGTCGAGCAACCACCAGGGTTTGAAGATCCATTACATCCTGACAGAGTTTTACTACTTAACAAAGCGTTATATGGTCTTCATCAAGCACCTCGAGCCTGGTATGAGACTCTGTCTACCTACCTGCTGAACAACGGGTTTAGACGGGGTTTGATCGATTGTACCCTCTTCATCAAAGAAAAAGGTGAAGATCTTCTGTTGGTACAGGTATACGTCGATGACATTATCTTTGGTTCTACCGATGATAAGTTATGCAAGGAATTTGAGAAGGTGATGCAAGATCGATTCGAGATGAGTGCGATGGGTGAAATGACGTTCTTCTTGGGTTTGCAAGTTAATCAGTCCGAATCTGGAATTTTTATTCATCAAACCAAGTACGTCGGAGACATCTTGAGCCGGCTCCAGATGTCCGATTCAAAGCCAATTTCTACTCCTCTTCCGTAGAATCACGGGATTACTCCGGATGAAAAAGGGGAAGCTGTGGACTCTTCACTTTATCGTGCTATGATTGGATCGTTAATGTATCTCACCGCATCAAGACCCGACATTATGTATCCAACGTGCCTTCTCGCCAGATACCAAGCGAATCCGAAGGTCTCTCACTATGCTGCTGCCAAAAGGATTTTTCGTTATCTGAAGGGTTGCCCTGACACCGGGTTATGGTACCCTAAGGATGATAACTTCGATCTCAAGGCTTACAGTGATTCTGATTTCGGCGGCTGCAAGAAAGATGGCAAATCAACTACAGCAGGATGTCAGTTCTTAGGCAATCGCCTAGTCACTTGGCAGTGCAAGAAGCAGACATGTGTGGCTACGTCTACATGTGAAGCGGAATACATTGCTGCGTCTAGTTGCTGCTCCCAGGTTCTATGGATCCAACAACAGATGCGGGACTACGGTTTTGAATTCCTAACTACTCCTATTTATGTTGATAATGAAGCTGCTTTACAGATCACTAGAAATCCTGTACAGCACTAAAAAACGAAGCACATCGATATTAAATATCACTTCATACGTGATTGCTTTGAAAAGAGACTTATCGATGTGGTTCACATTCATACCGATCACCAATGTGCCGACCTTTTTACCAAAGCATTTGATAAATCAAGATTCGATTATTTACTTTTGGTAAACGGCATAAAGGTGAAGCAAGAGTAACCGACATCGGAAAATCGTTTTTGTAAATATTTTTCTAAAAAAAAAAAAAAAATGTTTTTACTTTATTTTATTTTTTGAATTTTAGGGGGAGAAAGTTTCAAGGAAAATACAAAAACATTGAAAAACCGCAAAAATACAAAAATATGTCTTTACTTTATTTACTTTCTGCTTTTAAGGGGGAGAAAATTCGGAAAAACACAAAAACAATAGAAAAACAAAAATGAGTTTCTTGGTAATATAAGAGAAAATGATTTTACATCAGAGGTCGGTCGAAACATGTTTCTAGAAATCAAAAGAAAAGAAAAAGATAAGTAGCTCTACTAATGATGTACCAGTAGACTCACGATCATTTTAAAGTATGCAGGAGATATAAACATAACGAACTGAAAACTGCGTGGGAACCGCTCATTGGCATATGGTCTTGGTACCGAAATTTCGTTTGATAGATTGCCGAGGTTCTGAGATATTCGGGGTTTATGCTGTTTATCATCTGGGTATCATGGTTGTTTCTATAAAAGACAAAGTCTAGTTCTTCCATGATACTATACATACGTGTACATACTGCATTCGACCTCAATAAGTGATAAACAATCACATGTCCATTCAAATAAGTGATAAAATATCACATTTATCCGGGAGTCAAGTTCGTCTCTCTGCTGTACGGAAGTACTGACCTGTTCACGGACTTGCTCCTGTGCCCTCATGCATATGAAAATCAAGTTCCTCATCAATAAGTGATTTCATCACATAGGGCTTGGTTTTCAAACTCAAATAAGTGACTTGTTCACATTTTATATACGTTAAAAACGGATGATAAATGGTATACTCGCCAGTAAGATGAACTCTCGTGCATACCTTGATACGGGAATGTGTCGTGAGTGGATGAACACCGGTCGGTAAGTATAAATCATACCTTAAATGTATCTCAATGTATTATGATTACAATTGATCGCTGAGTTTAAGTGGATAACAATATCGGTAATTGTGGTAGAATACTTATCCACTTCTGTAAAAGAATATTAAAGGAAATGTGTTTTGACAAAAGACCGCAAACTGATATGATTCTCTTCGCCAGAAACTCGCAAAAATATTGTTGTGTTTGTACATATTTATTTACTGCTTAACTTTACTGTTTAACCTTTATTGTCTTATTTTTAAACAGTTTTGTCGTTTGGTGCATATCAGCACGACATTAGCGGTGATCTTATTCCGAGACAGTCAGGAGAACTTTCGAATGATAGATCCAATGTGGATTACTAACATGTCCAGGTCGGATATTATTATTCTTAAGGATCACGAGATCAACTACTTGGTTAGGGATCGTGCACAAGCAATGAAGTTTCAGAAGATGGCTTTGTATTGCTTCAACCTACTTGTGAATGCGGGAAGTGCATGGTCAACGCATCACTTAACGGTTGAAAGGACGTCAGAGACTTGAAGACACGAAGATCGAGACAAAGCTACAGCCAAGGGGGAGTTTGTTGGTGCACTTGTGTCTGTACTTTGTCTGTATTTTGTTATGATATAAAACGATGTCTTTTGTTAGTCTTGTATACGTCTTATGTTTGTTAATAGGTGTTTTGATGTAAGTTTGACCAAGTCAACCATCCTCCTGGTTTGACTTTGACCAAACAGTTAGAACATGGTTGTAAGTTGTCTGTGTCGAAGGATGAGTCATCGAAGGATTGTTTATATCCTTCGATGAGCTCGAAGGATAAACCTTCGATGGATATAGATGGACCTCGAAGGATATCATCCTTCGAGGTACATGTGGATCCTTCAATAGTTTTCAGTTCGATAGATGATCTTTCGATCTGACTATCTGATCCTTCGACCAGACGACCTGTGATGGATATATATACTCATGTAATGTGTTCACTTCACGATTGGAGTGAACTTAGTCTTGTAGAGAGCGTATTTTCAGTTTGGTCAAGGGCTGTAACCGTGTCCACTGAAATACAAGAGAAAACTTTGATATCTCGTGTGTCTACCTTTCTCTTTGTAGCTTGTGTTCTCATATAAACTATCGGTTTGCATTCTAGCTTGGATTCCGCACTTGCTAGTGTGTTAAACATAACAAGGATAAGGTTTAACCTCAACCTCCGAGGGACCTACAATATTTAGTATATATTTTTCATAAAGTCACTTGATATGTGTTTATGATTATTTTGTGAAAATACTAGTATTATTTTTAGGGTAAAAATAATACTATCGAATGTTAACGGATCCAAAATAATACGAACGTCTCTACGATAAATATATAAGTTACACCGGTAATTATTATTACCACTCGATCATTAAAACGTAACTTACGCATTTTTAAGAAAATATGACTTAACGCGTATTTTGTCAAGGTATTATTTTGGGAAAATTTATGTAATAGAAAATATAATATTTTTGAGAAGAATATTTATATTTTGGAGTTAGAAATAAAATATATTTTAAGTGAGACTTAATAATATATTTCGAACACACATGTATTAAATCCCCCATCCTTGGGAAGGAAAATGATTACCAAGTATTTACTAAATGTAAACACGAAATAGTTGTCTAACTATTTCCCAAAAACTTAAACCATAAAGCTAAGGCACGGCCGTCCGTCTAATAGAATTAGTACGTGTAGGTCGTCACACAGCTGCTTGATCAGGAGACATACTTGGTAGAGACGCACCACTGTGAGTTCATGTCCCCCTTTTCTCTTAACTGTTTTCAGTTTTCTAAACTACGGGGGTGAAATACATGTTACTATGATTACAAGTACTTTATACATGGTATGGTTAGCGTAAGGAGGTTTACTACTTAGATCATGTGAGTGGGTAGGAGCAACATGAGGCCATTAATCCTCATGGTAGGACCGAGGGACAGGAGCGGTAGATCTATCTGGGTGTAGCGAGCCCAGCCCCAGGCCAAACTAGAAACGGACCTCGGGGTGACTTTGTGCCCGACGCATAAATCTGTTAGGTTTGAGTCTCCCTACTTGCACTTCACACATATCAATGGCCTTGCAAACCATTGGTGATCTCTTTTTTTCCTTATTTGCTACATACCAAGATTTTTATACATACAAAGGTTTATTTACTCACTTACACATGAACTCGCTCAACATTATTGTTGATTTTTCAACTTACATGTATTTCAGGGAATTAGAGGATCTGGCGCGGTATGACACGTTTTCCCGCTGCACTAGTTACGAGGTCATCCGGGTTTAGGGAATGTGACTCTTTCCTGGACAAGTCACAGTCCTTAAACTGTGTTTATGTTATGTTGATGTTTGTGTTTGTTGAACAATGTTTATGGCGTTAGGATGTGCTTCCGTTGAGACAATATTGTTGTATTTGGTTTTTAAAACTAAATTAAATGGATGATCTTGCATGGTTTTATTTCATATAGCTTTGTTATGGTTAAGCTATGGTATTAAGAAGTCACACCAAATTAACCACGCTTCCGCAAAGCCAGGGTGTGACAGGCCTGGTTAGAGCAAAGCTTCAGATGACCTAGCAAGGAACCTACAAGATCACAAGAAAACAAGCACACCGTTAGCCTCGTCACAGGGAGGGGGGCCTCTCTGTGACCAAGCTCGGGCGTGAGAATAAGTATTTGTGAGGAGGAAATAGGTCAGGGAGAGAGAGAGGAGAGTTTAGAGAGAGAAAGTAGCCATTACCCCTTGCTGGAAGTCTTGGCGGGGTATTTATAGCTTTTGGGTGTGCTGACGTGGCAAGTTAGTTAGGGTCGGACCAGTCATTATCATGGCGGTTATGGAATTGGGACCCAGTTAGTTATGCCGCACCAATGTATCTGTCCGTTCCATTTGTGGCGTAGTTCGGTTCTGCTTATGGCGATGATTCGGTCCGGTTAGGGACGTATCCTCATCAATCTTCATCCCATTTCTGTTCTCTCTCTCGCTCGTTGATCTGTACGTGAAGTAGTTGTGAGGAAAGGGGCCTTGAGTGTGGATGAGGTAGTGATAAAAGAGAGGAGGAAGTCGGGGGTGCTTCGCCGGACAAAGAGAGGGTGCCGGAGCTCAGCCGAAGGTGCCGAAGTTCCGAGTGTCTGAGAATTTGAACGAGGGAGAGAAGGGGTGGTGCGGCTGATGTTATGTAGGGTTTTTGTTGAAATGAAAATGAGAGGTTAGAGGGGAATTATCTTTAAATAGGTAGGGTTTAGGGTGTAGGAGAGTAGTGTTGGGCTTGGGCCCGTGTGTATGGATCCGCACAGCCTAGTAGCTCGGTTTTAAATAAAATAATGCGGCCAATATAACGGTATTATATATACTTGACTCGGGTTAGTCGTTAAATGGCTCGTTTCTCTCGACGCGGTTATTATTTAACAAATAATAATAATGATGATGATGATGATGATAATAATAATAATAATAATAATAATAATAATAATAATAAAATACTCTTCTCTCGATGATCAGGATCGAGAGTACGGGTTGTCACATTCTCCCCATGTTACAGGAATTTCGTCCTCGAAATTTAAGCTAAGATATACGACACGCTTTTATTTATGAATTCGTTAACGACCTATTGTTATACGTAATTACACTACACGTAGTTTCATGAAAGTTCACAAAAGGAATCACGTAAGCCACATAGCACATAAAATCATGTAGCACGTATACTCACGTAGTTCACATAACATAAAATTTTACATAGTTTATACGTATTCAGAATAGCATAGCATCTCACATAATTTATGTCTATTTACTCAAGAATACTGTGTCGTGAGTGTAAGTGATTTTTTTTTGAGACATTTGGTTTGCTAAATGCAAATTGAAATGCCTAAATAGTGTATAAGTTAACAGGGTTGACGGGGTTTGCGTTCACCCTGTGAGGGCCGGGTGTCACATCATCCCCTAGTTGAAAGAATTTCGTCCCGAAAATTGTTCTAAAAATGATGGCTTGAAGTTTGTTCCGACGAACTCGATCTATAGGTAACTTACAACGCTTGGGGGGTGTGGTCTCACTCGGTTCCTCAACGAAGTGCTAAAGTTGAGTTTATCAACTAACTATCAAAATTAAACCAATATGTTTAAAAGTATTCCTCCAGGAATGTTAGTTTGAAAAGTATTCCTTCCCAATCCAGGGATAGTAGTGGTTTCCAATACCCGGGAATATGTACTTTTCTAAGGACGCTCGTGTAGCCTCAAGCTAGGGGTACTGTATGTATTTCTAAACCCGGGAAAATAGTGCGTTGTCCCAAACTATGGACACATGCCTTTAGTAAAAGTTGTTAACTCACTTTAAGGTGCACGCTGTATCAAAAGTCTTGAGTCGACGACGCGAACTGGTATAGTAGGCAAATAATCACCAAAACACTCTTAACAATGGTTGCACGTCCTGAGTGGTACTAGTGGATGGTTGTTTCGCATAAGGTTGAGTTCCATCAGTACTGTAAATGAGGTAGGTGTTGTTTCCAACCGCAGACAAAATCAAGAGCACATGCCTGCAGCATGTCTTCAGAGTTTGTTTGGTTCGACCATTCTTTCGTGGGTGTTAAGTAGTGCTCATGCATGATCGTGAGCCGAAGGATTTGTGCATGCATTGCCACAAATCTGACGTGAAACGTAAGTCATATCTAGAAACAATGGGGGTCGGGGCGCCCTGCGCCTAGCAGCTACTTCCTTCAAGTAGATGTTTGCAAGGTTTGAAAACTTGTCGGTTTCCTTGACCATGAGAAAACGTTCAGTTTTAAACATGTGATTACATCACTACTCAACCGATACCATCTTTGAGTTTGAGTTACTTACCCATGCCCCGCATGGATTTGGCTAAAAGGTTCTCTTCCTTCAATGCTTCAACCTGAGCATTACGGATTTGGGTAGGAAGACTAGAGTGGATAGTAAGACGTAATGCACGTACACGCTTAGGGTTGGTTTTCTTATGACTAAGGGTATCAGCCACAACGTTGGCCTTGCTTGGATGATACTTGATTGCGCACCCGTAGCCGTTGAGGAGTTCGACCCATCGATGCTCTCGCATGTTCATCTCCTTCTGACCCAAGATATGCTGGAGACTCTTGTGATCGGTGTGGATGGTGCACTTGGTACCATACAAGTATTGTCTCCACATCTTGAGTGCAACCACTACAGCTCCCAACTTCAAGTCCTGGGTAGTGTAGTTCTTTTCGTGAGCCTTGAGGTGGCGTGATGCGTAAGCAATGACTTTCTCACGTTGCATCAACACACAACTAAGTCCTTGAATTGAGGCATCACAATAAATAACAAAATCGTTTGTGCCTTCTAGTAACAAAAGAATGCGTAAGCAATGACTTTCTCACGTTGCATCAACACACAACTAAGTCCTTGAATTGAGGCATCATAATAAACAACAAAATCGTTTGTGCCTTCTAGTAACAAAAGAATGGGTGAACTACAGAGTTTCACCTTCAACTGCTTGAAACGCGGATTTCTGAGCAATCTTTCAAGTTAGTGCTGTGAGGGTTTGTGCATACGATCAAGAAAAGCGGGCTTCGCAACGTCAAAATCGTTCGTTGGAAGCTAAACATAAGGTTGTCTGTGTTGTAAGGGATCCATGGTAAGGTGTAGGTATCGTTCGGATTCCTACTAGTTCTTGGAGTAGATTCAGATGTCGTCAAAGAAAACAAGTGGCATATCCGTCAAGGTGGGCTAAATTCGAATGTCGTGACTTGGAACCTAACTCGGTCGTACCGAGTTCCAAAGACAGTGCTTATGATATCATCATATCGGTGATATTCATGGCTCATTGCTACTCGAGCAAAGTTCGTAGAGAGTAACTCTTCCACGTAAAAGTTTGCGGAGAACGTTGTTAGGATGAGGATCATCAGATTCGAGAAGTCTATCACGACTGGATGTGGAAACATGCAAAAAGGGTAGTCGCAATCGATGCGTAGGCGTTTAAGAATCCGTAGTAGGGGTTTACCTGTTGTTGAGGGCATAGCTGGTCGTACACAAGTTGCATAAAATTAAAATGAAGAACGCCGCTTGCCGAATAGAGATGTCACGTTGGTCTATCAATCATAACAAGAATTTACCATAAGAGAATGGTTGTTGCACGAGTTTGTAGTGTTATGCTTCATTGAAACTTCCGTCTAAGCTGTCAGGTTCGCCCACACACGAAGAAGAAATAATTCACCTCGATCTATGAATTTAGATGAGTTTGTGATTTATCGAGTCGGTAAGCAACCAAATTCGGAGGAGTTTCTTTAGGTCGTGCGAGTTAGTCCAAAATATGTATGTGTAGTCGAGAGGTTCTAAAGAAAGGATGCGAAAAAACGTGTTTAGGAGGGTATGATCGTGTCAGCAACACATTACCACCCTCAAGGTTTCAAGAAGTGATCACCAATGATCGAAAGTCGTGCCTTCCAAATTCTCTAAACTAGAGTGAGTTCGTTTTAGTGTCTCTGCATGGAGAAGCGAGGACGTAATGTCACTGTGGTAAGAGAATGATGGTTTGGTCTAAGCCAATGGTAGAAATTAGGCATAGCATTAATCAACAAGCATGTGTCGGTACAAGGGCTAGTGCAAAGGTTCCGCATATTTAAGAAAACTATCATGGAATTAAAATACGACTCTTGAAGTGTAGGAGGGGTATGGGAAACGTATAGATCATCATGTTCGTCTGTAGGTTGGGTGATCCGTATCTCCGTTCACGAATGTCCCGAAGACTATACCGTCATTAAGAAGCATCCACTTGCTAAGTTAGGTATACGAAGGTGTAACTCAAGTTAGAATAAGACTTAACCACCCAACAGGGTAATGGGGTAATCTTGTGATCGGTGGAAATCATGGTATGGTTGTTAGCGTTTCGGCATATCGGTTGCCGGTCAAAGAAACATGAGGTTGGTGAGGTTTATACGAAGAATTTAGTGAAAGCAAGAGTCCAAAAATAACCGAAGAATTCAACCAACTAACATGTTCTCTAGAAGCAATTCTAGTAGTGGTGTATGGCGACACGGCACGAAAGAGAAGTTGGTTGCACCGCGGTTGCATGAGTATATCACTTATCCAATACAGAGTTTGGTTGGTAGGGTTTCAAGTTGCAAAACGACAAACGCGTGCAACTGTGACTGCTTTGTTTCTGGTGACAACGACTGGTGGAGATGATAAGGTTCGTCAACATGGATGCGTGGGTATAGTTCTCCTAAACCCGAGTTCACTTGGTCCAGGTCCGGTCTTCGTGAATGTCGATGTGCAAACCGAATGTACGGAGGGTCAGATCTAAATTTCAGCTGTAACGACGACGTCATGTCGAGATAAGCGCATGAGTATATAGAACGCATAAACATTTGTCGTAGTCAGGTGACGAGGAAACAGAAAAGAATTTGTCCATTACTTGTCAAGTTTCAAGTAAACAATTCGAATGTCGTAAAGAACGCATTAGGGCTAATAGACAGCATGTTACTTCCTTAATCACACATACCATAAACAGCACACCATGCAAAAGTAATCTAGCAAGTAGGCAATATAAACTTAAATCATACCACCTACAGTGTTGAGCCTTGCACGTGGATCGAAGCGTCATTGTGGATCGTTGAGCACTAAACAGGTTATAGTCTGGTTTTGTTAAAAGATTTTTCCCTTTTTAAAACCAAGTTCACTATAACCAATGGCTCTGATACCAATCTGTCGCACCCCCAAAATCCACCATGCGGAGTATCACCTCTTGGAGGCGTGACATGACCAGGATCGAGCCACTAATCATATTGAACAACATAATTGAGTAAATAAGACCAACCACAATACAATTGGTGACCAAAAGGAAGTAACCAACCTTAAGTTAACAGCGGAAGCATAAAACGTAAAACCAAAACATAAGTTCATAGTTCATAAGTTTAAAGACCAAAACATAAGTTCCATAAGTTCATAAAGTTTAATTATTAAGCACGGGACTTAATAGTCCATATCCCACAACGACCTCCTCCTCGCGCAAGCTCCATAAGCATCTAACGACCTGTAAGGCATGTAACAACGAGTCAACAACAAAGTTGAGTGAGTTCACGGTTGGTTGTTTAATTTTAAGTTGTTTCCGAAAACATGGTTTGTCTTTTGCTGGCTTACTTGCCGTGGGGGTTACCCCGTAGTTGAAAATATGATTAACCAGTTCCTTCTTTATTACCCAAACCATATCCATGATCAGTGGGGGCTTCCCCATGTGAACCACTAGACCGTTACCATATCGACAACTGACGAAAATAAGTTGTGCCCTACGTCAATGTCTATCATCATTGACAGTTTGCCATAGTCCATTAGTACACGCCCGTCCGACTGGCACGGTGTGAGGTTTGTTAAACCTAATAGCGCTATTAACTAATCACCCGCTCGCCATTGGCCTCGGCGATTAAGTCGATATAAAATCTTAATGATAGAGTTTTGTCTAGTAATTTTTAAGGTTGTTGTCCTACCCAAGGAGGACGAACGTACGTATTCTACCCAAGGAGAATACGCAGGATTAATATTGGCATCCTACCCATGGAGGATGGCGGTACATATCCTACCCAAGGAGGATATGTAGGTTCTGTTTTAATTCTTTAACCCATTCCCAACCACCGGGAATCCCACGCCTTAGAAAGTGTGTGAACTCACCTTTGCTATGCTCGGTAGATAAAGCGTTTGTCCTAAGTTGGTCAACCACGTCCTATTATGGTTACCACTTATTAGAACAGTACATAAGTATTCACGTATTAATAACACGTATCTAACACGTAGTGTTCAAGTAACAATCATCATATGTTATATCAAATTATGTATGTATTCACAATTATTTCATATCTTGACAGTTAAACATGAATCAGTGTATTTCGTAGTGTGTGGCTTCATAAGAACATGGGCCATTATAGTGTACGGCCCACCGAGAGTGTGCGGCCTACCAGGAAATACGGCCCAATATTCCTTAGTGTGCGGCCTACACTTGGAGTGTGCGACCACTTGACAAGTGTGCGGTCCTGCAACTGTGCGACTTAATCAGGTGTGCGGTCGTTACTGTGTGCGGTCCAGTTTTGAGGTGTGCGGTTTAACTAGAACAGTTATTATTATAAATCACATAACAAAATCAATTATCCATAAACACCATACAGTTACAAAATATTAATCACTAGTTAAAACCTTTATTTTTTTGTTTTAAACTTATTCATCTTTTAAAATAAAATAGCTTACCTTCTTAAAGAGATATACAAATTATTGTATTACATTCTACCATTTCTATACGTCTGCTTTCAAGTGGAGAATTATAAGTTATTTCTATATTTTATTACATATACAGTTATTTTATTTAATCATGTTCTTATATAATATCAATAAGGCCCATTCTATACACACCCCCCTCTATTACTAATCACACCCCCCTTTGTGAGAGGAAACTGTCGGTCCCACGCAGGCCCCACCTGTAAGTTATGTGAGAGGAGGGGGGGTGTAGTTAGTAATATGGGGGGTGTGTATAGTAGTGCCCTATGAATAAATGTATACATTCACATCATAATTCTGTATAGTTTATATTTTATTTGTTTTCAATAGTTGGAATATGAAAGAGTGAATAAAACGTCAAAACCATCAGACTACATATTCACTCTAAACAGTAACATTTTTCACTCTTTTATACCATAAACAACAAGATCTCTAGCAATACCAGTTCTTAATAAAAATTTAATAATACACAGCTAGCACCAACATTCCATGAACACCCAAATAGGTAACAATCGAAATCATCAGCTTGATTATAACTTATAGCAGGACTAACACCTAAATAAGTAAATCAAACAGATTGTCATGAGATCGATATAACCATTTTATCCTCTTTTCATATTTACAATTTCAAATGACAAAGTCTATCACAACAATAGTTCACTTTCCATCAACACAGTTTAACAATCATCCATATCTATCAATTAATTACAAAAATGCAGGTGTTCAATCATAGATACATATATACTGACTAAAACAGTCAACAATTTTATGCACATCAAAACCTCAAAATATAAGAAACACACAGGTATATACTCGTTGATCGACTCCTACCGTCGCTGCCCCGGGATTCCTGCGCCGCCGTGACCCACCACCCGGGTCCACCCGCTCGACAGCTCTTACAATCACCACCGCAGCGCCACTAGCTGAAACCACCTCCGTCACTGATCTGTTGTACCGGCATCAACACACGCGGACGCGGCCACCAAAATAACGACCGCCGCCACCGTGACCCGTCGGAGAGAAGGCGGCTCCACCGTACGCCGCCCTGTGTGTTGATGGTGGATTTATATCTTCATCCCATTTCTGTTCTCTCTCTCGCTCGTTGATCTATACGTGAAGTAGTTGTGAGGAAAGGGGCCTTGAGTGTGGATGAGGTAGTGATAAAAGAGAGGAGGAAGTCGGGGGTGCTTCGCCGGACAGAGAGAGGGTGCCGGAGCTCGGCCGGAGGTGCCGAAGTTCCGATTGTTTGAGAATTTGAACGAGGGAGAGAAGGGGTGGTGCGGCTGATGTTATGTAGGGTTTTTGTTGAAATAAAAATTATCTTTAAACAAGTAGGGTTTAGGGTGTAGGAGAGTAGTGTTGGGCTTGGGTCCGTGTGTATGGATCCGCACAGCCTAGTAGCTCGGTTTTAAATAAAATAATGCGGCCAATATAACGGTATTATATATACTTGACTCGGGTTAGTCGTTAAATGGCTCGTTTCTCTCGACGCGGTTATTATTTAACAAATAATAATAATGATGATGATGATAATAATAATAATAATAATAATAATAATAATAATAATAATAATAATAATAATAATAATAATAATAATAAAATACTCTTCTCTCGATGATCAGGATCGAGAGTACGGGTTGTCACATTTTAAGCACGAAATTCAAACAGTGTTTGACTTTCTGCTTTGACCAGGTTATGGTCAACACAAAGTTCGTTTGAACTTTGCAACGTGAGCGTAATCACGATGGTTATAGTCCCGTGTGACTATACCTACTGATTACCACATTGACTAGGCGTAGTGATGAGTCGTAGTTTCGGCCAAAATGCGTATTAATGCGTATTTTGTAACCAAACTACTTGTGGGTATCAAAACACTTTGTTTTGATATCAAAACCTGTTTTCTAACTTAACTAAACATGTTTTAACATGTTTAGCTCGTCACTTTTAGTCTTGTGCTTGTTTAGAGTCGTAAGTCAAGCGATCTACACCGCTTAGACTTTCGAACTCGACCCGTTTGGTCGATCATTAGGATTCGACCAAGCATGTTTTGTGACCATAGTTGCATAAGGAATAACCTTCTGAGGTTATACCTTATGGTCACTTAGTTTAAGTAGTTGTATGATAGGTAGTTTATATGCCTTAGGTAAATGACCAAAATGCCCTTTCCATGCATAATTGGATTTTAAGCATATGTAACCTAAAATTTTGTAACTTAACTGATTATGCAACATATTTAAACATGTTTAGGCATATAATACTTGTCATAGGACTAGTTAGACGTCTCGAACGCGCGTTTGCGCGAACGACGCGTTAAAGTAGCATAAGCTACCTTAATGGGTCGCAATGGGTCGAAAACACTTAGGATAGGTTCCGTTTTAGAATGTAGGATTTGTTAAACCATATCACATGAGTTCCAACACTCATTTGGTTTACAAGACCTCATTCTATCCAATCTTCCGATTTAGGTGTCGATTATTTGACTAGTGATTCGATTACTAGGTGCTGCTTAATTTCTCTGGTTTACTTGAGTTTGTTGAAGTTCTTTTGATTGAGGATACTTTGCACTTCATGTGAGTACATAGTCCCCTCTTTTTTACATGTTTTGTGGTAACTATGTGAGTACATAGTTCCCCTATTATACTGTTTTCAATTGTTTTGGGGTGATTCATATGTGTTAAACGATTTCGAGGTTCTAACGATGGTTTCAAAAGCGATTAAAATGGTTTATATTAAATTAATAATGATTTCGATAATGTGAACGAACTTGTTGGTTGTAGTTACATAACGAATGACATTCATTAACATTGATTAAGCCGACCAGTATTAGGTTACGGTACCATAGGATCTGACAAATCCCGTTATCAGACTACACCCATGGTTATGTGTGGGGGTTGTGGGTAACGACTGAATCTGTGATTGTTAACTCACCCTTTGGTGGTTTGTTAATTTGAGTTGAACGAAGGACGAGTTGCGAATGTTTGAATGTTATTAGCGAGACGACCAAAAGTAGTTTTCACAATTAAAACGAGAACGATTTTGAAACGAGTTAAACGATTTGAAACGAGTTAAACGATTTTGAAACGATGTCACATAACGATGTTTTCTAAATATAAACCATACGAGTTTTATTAACGAGTTTTTACGAGATGTTTTACAATTTAGTTTACTAAAACAAATGTTTTTGGGTTAAGAATCATGGCTACGAGGTTTTATAAATTATAACCCGCTTGATTTGAGTTGGTTAAGTATGTTGCAATATTATACACTTTTCAAAACAAGGGTTTTAATAAGGTATTGCAACATGTAAACGAGCCATGAATCCGATACTCTCATAAAACCTATGTGTTCGCCAGCATTTCTTTGCTGACTCTGTTTTTACATATGTTTCAGGTGTTGTTGCTTGATGTCGATTTCTAGGATGCATGTTTCACATAGGATCTGGACAAGGCCTTAATTACATAATAACAATGATAGTCGATGTGTAACATGTTTGTTTTGTGTTAAGAGAATGTAAATTACTTAATGAATCAATAAAACGAAACTTTTTGTATCCATGGTTGTGAAACAATAATTCTGTTACAACACTCCCCGACGTTTCCGCCGCGGTTTTGTTGTTTTAACGCGGTAGGGGTGTGACAAAGGTAACAAACGAATGATCTCCTTCCTTGTGTTTTGTCGATGCTTTCAATACCCCATTTGTTTTTCCAATTGTCAACCTCACTCGTTTCTCATGTTTCCTTGTCCTTTTTAGACAATGCCTCCTCGATAAGATGCACAACCCCTAACTAATGAAGAAGTCGCAGCCCTTGTCGCTCAACAAATGGCTGCACTACTTCCAAACGTAGTAACCCAGATCCATCAATTATACAACAATAACAACAACACCCAGTGTAATTTCAAGACTTTCAATTCGGCTAAACCGTTAAAGTTTTCTGGGTCTCAAGAAGCAACCGCGCTCCTGCAATGGTTCAAAAGTTTGGAGAGCACATTCAGGCATATGCAATGTCCGAATGAGCGTAAGGTTGAGTTTGCATCCAGTGTGTTCGAGAAGCGTGCTCTTACATGGTGGAACGGTGTGATGCATGATAGGGGTGCTGATGTGGCACTAGCTCAAACTTGGGAAGAGCTTCGAGCTCTAATGATGAAGGATTTATGCCCTCGTCATGAGCTTAGAGCATTGGAAAGGGAATTTGACGATTTAAAGCAAGACAGTGGTGAACATCGAGCCTACACTGACCGTTATGAGGAACTGAGCCTATTATGTCCTGCTATGGTTACGCCTTTGGAAAAGGCGATCGAAAAGTACATTGATGGTCTCCCTGACCCGGTTCAGGATATCGTTACTGGTAGCAACCCTACTACCGTCAGATAGGCCATTGAATTGTCTGCTACCCTGACTGAATCCCAGATCAGAAAAGGTAAGCTTTTTCGAAAGGGCGACCCAAAACCATCTGATAAGTCTGCACAGGAAGAACCAAAGGATAAACAGGTTGAGACATCTAAGAAGAAGAAGCGCAAGGCTTCATAAAACTGCGCAATAACTGCTCAGAACAATCAGGTTGCACCAAACCAGCCAGCACAACCTCATACAAGGAAAACTAGTTTGGGACCGCACCTTTGTGCAACAAATGCAACCGTCATCATCTGGAGCAAGGGCAGTGTCACAAATGTACCCATTGTGGCCTATTGGGACATTTGATCAATACCTGCCATTATACTAACCAAAACCAAGCTGCTGCAAATCCTGCTGCTGTTCAAGCACAGTTTCCACCTGGGTCGTGTTATAACTGTGGTGACCTTACTCACTACCGGAACAATTGCCCAAGACTTGTTAACGCAAATCCAGCACGTGGACGAGTGTTTAACATAAATGAGGCGAACGCAGACGACAATGCAGCAGTGAACAATTAGTCTTTTGTATTTCTTTGTTTGTACTCCTTTGACGTTTGGAACAATTCAGTTGTTATATAAATAAAATTTGTTGTTTCAAGTTTATTTTACGAAACTGATACAATTATGTTATTATGTGCTTATGTGATTCCTTTTATGTCATGTGTTTTTGTGTAATCTGAATTTTCGTTATCCAAATCCTCGTAGAATCTCCCATATCTTCATATGAGGGATTCATAGAAGGATATCCAAAGGTACTACCTTAAATCCTAAATGGGCTTCTACGTTATAGTTAAGTCCCTTGGATTATAAAGTACTATTCTATAATTGGACCCCTTGAGTGGTCTAGTTTAAAAGTTTGATTCAAAAATCTGGTTGGAAATATCATGTGATGATATAACTGAAAAGATCCCTTAAGTGGTCTATTTAAGGGGATCGTATGACGGTCTAGTTAAGGAGATCATGTGTTGATCTAGTTAAAGAGATCGTTCGTTGATCTAGTTAAAAAGATCCTTTGGTGGTCTAGTCAAGTCACTTCATGTTTATTTGATTGATTTTTCCCCTACGCATTATGAAATGAACTATGCGGACTGTGCAAGGAATTACGTAATTATGGATGCATACATAATTATGGAATTCAGTGCATAGAAACCACAGCAAGTTTTGTCATGTGTTAAGACCTATAGTGATGAGGATAACGAAACGGGAACAATGTAGAAAGGGGCATGGTGGATACGCCGCTGGTACTTCCTATATATAAGTGTTCTTTACTACATTGAGAGCGTAGCATTATTTAAGTTACTAGAAGCCCTGGACCTTGACCAATGTCATTTTATCTTACAATCACCGACTCCGGTTTCGAGCACACACAAGTTTCCTATAATAGTCTTCATAGGAAACGTTTTTATATCCGTGGTTTGAAACTCCATGTTTTGTTACTAAGGACATCACTTTGACAGTTGACAAATTCGCTAAGAATCCAAACGTGACCTAGATTTTAACTTAGGGTACAAAGGATTCATTCAAAAAGGAAACAATCACAGTTGTCCTCACATGTTTCCTCTAAAATTAAATTTCGGGATGAAATTTCCTAAAGTAGGGAAGACTGTGACACCTGTGTCACTACAACCACCAAACAAATACCAAACCAATGAAATACTGTATTTCATAATTGGTATTTGTATAAATATGTGTATCGTTTGCACATATCAATTCTTATTCGATTTCGAGCTCTAAATCGCTTTCTGGAAGGTTATACGCGAACTGCTGCATAAACGTAATCAGTTTAACGCGACAAACACTCCAGAATAGTGACATAGGCTTAACATACCTTAAATAACCTTTACATAACTTAGAAATAAGTTTTGGAAGGTTTGGTGTGTCGAAATCAAGTTTATTCGCTTACAGGGACTAATTTCGACAAAATGCAAAAGTATGTCAAATCGTACTGTAACGAACATTCCGAAACATGATCATAAGTTAAACATGCCCTAAATATCCCTTACATAGCTTAAAAATAGGCTTTGAGATGTTTGATACGCAAAAATAAACTTATTTGATCAACAGGGACTAAAAGTGTCAAAAAGTGCATAAGTTTGCATTTTCGCGCATATCTTACGTTCTGAATACATCCGGACATCCAAAAATTTATGTAATCATTAAAATATTTTATTTTAGTGATTCGTATGATAAATTTCCATTCGTCGCGTAATTTGGATCGTTTTTGAGTCAGTTACGATTTCCGTCGTAATTACCCGAATATCGCAACCATATGTCACACCCCGACCACGTAAAACAACAAATCGTGGCGGAAACATCGGGGAGTGTTGTAACAGAATCATTGTTTCATAACACATGGAAAATTGAAGTTGTGTTTTATTGAATTGAAAGAGGTTACAATGTCTTAAAATCAAAACAACATAACATAATTAACTAGTCTTGCATCTTTTATTGTCACTAAGGCCCAAGTCCGCCTAAGTCTATCTTGATCAACCCTATGCATCATCTCCTGAAACACATGTGAAAATAGGTACGTCAGCATAAAAATGCCTGTGAGATACATAGGTTTTATTAAAATAGGATTCATGACTTGTAAGTTTAAAGAAAATGTTTGTCAAAAGTTTGTCATGAACCTTGTAAAATGTTTTCTTT
This sequence comes from Helianthus tuberosus, assembly GCA_030545235.1. NCBI lineage: Eukaryota > Viridiplantae > Streptophyta > Magnoliopsida > Asterales > Asteraceae > Helianthus > Helianthus tuberosus. The sequence goes on from JARYGA010008274.1 coordinate 18,816, forward strand.
TATAAATCATATAAACAGTGATACGAAATCAGATGATATAAAAGAAAGATGCACAGATAAATAAATGACCAAGTAAAATGAGTTTGTATAAAATAAGTTGTTTGCAAAACAATGTTTCATGAAGATATGTTATAAGTGTAATATGTAATATGTGACAACTGTACTCTGTAATCGATGTACGATGTAAAACAATGTTGATTATTAATAAAACAATGTGCTTTGGTGTTATTATATGTGTTTTGATGTCTTTATGTGTCTATGTTTGGTGATTTTACAATTCGATTCGATTCCGATTTCAAGCTTCAAATCGCTTTCTGGAAGGTTATACGCGCACTGATGCGTAAATATAACCAGTTTAATGCAAAAAACACTCCGGAATAGTGACATAGGCTTAACATACCTTAAATAACCTTTACATAACTTAGAAATAAGTTTTGAATGGTTTGGTGTGTTGAAAACAAGTCTATTCGATCACAGGGACTAATCGTGTCAAACTGTGAAACTATGAGGATTTACACAGTAACGAACATTCCGGAACTTGATCATAAGTTAAACATACCCTAAATATCCTTTACATAGCTTAGAAATATGCTTTGAGGGGTACGGTATGCTAAAATAAACTTTATGCTCATTCAGGGACTAAAAGTGTCAAAAAGTGCACAAGTTTGCACTTTCGCGCATATCTTACGTTCTGAATACATCCGGACATCCAAAAATTTATGTAAGCACTAAAATATTTTATTTTAGTGTTTGTCATAAGAAAAATCCATTCGTCGCGTCATTTGGATCGTTTTTCGCGCTTATGCGCATACCGTCGTAATTAAGCGAACATCGCGATCGTACGACCAAACGAACCGACATCCGAGATATTTTTGAGCATTTTTCATGTTCCCTATACTTTAACATCCTTGTGAAGCTTAAAAATGGGCTTGACGGGTGTTAGAAGTGCCAAAACACGACGATACGCGCACAGGAACCAAAACTGCAAAACTGCAAAAATAATTAAAAAAATAGAAAAAAAAATATATAAAAAATGCATAAACTCATTTGTTCAGCCCTTAACACCCTCCAAAGGCCAAGGGCACTTGTCAAAACCCTATGGTGAGTGCCAAATGAGTTACCGCAACTTTACGACAAGTGTACGGCCTTGATCATGCCCCTTTTCCAAGAAACGATCTTAACGGTTCTCCGAATACTATAAATACCCAACCCACTTCACTTCTAAACTCACAAGAATCTGATCTAAAAGACTCTAAGTTGGAACCATTGTTTCATACCTGAGTTATTTGGATCTAGATTAGCATTCGGGGACCCTTCGTAAGTATTCTTTCGTTCTTTTATTGCTTTTCGAGTCCGAAAGTCAAACTTTGTTTGACTTTCAGCGTTGACCAGCTTATGGTCAATCCGAATTTCGTTTGAACTTCGCAACTTGATTGTAATCACGATGGTTATAGTCCCTTGGGACTATGCCTACTGATTACCACGTTGTCTAGGGTCGTAGGGTAAGCGATCTGATAAATCGCTTATACCTTCGAACCCGACCCATTTGGTCGATCATTAGGATCCGACCAAATACATTAGGTGAGCATAGTATATAGGGAATAACCTTCCGAGGTTATACCTTATGGTCACGACGTTTAAGTAGTTGTATGATAGGTAGTTTATATGCCTTAGGTAAATTACCAGAATACCCTTTTCATGTATAATTGGTAATTAAACATATATAACATAACATTTGACATCTAAACTGATTTGACAACAATATTAGACATGTTAAGGCATATTTTACTTGTCATAGGACTAGTTAGGCGTTCCGAACGCGCTTTGCGCGCACGACGCGTTAAAGTGGCGTAAGCTACCTTAATGGGTCACGATGGGTTGAAAGCACTTAGGTTAAGTTCCGATTTAGGATGTAGGCTTTGTTAAACCATATCACTTGAGTTCCAACACTCATTTGGTTTACAAGACCTCATTCTGTCCGATCTTCCGATTTAGGAAATCTGTGGTTTGACTAGCGGTTCGATTACTAGGTGTTGTTTGATTTCACTGGTTTGCTCGAGTTTGTTGAAGTTCTATTGATTGACGATACCTTGCACTACTGTGAGTACATAGTTCCCCTATTTTACTGTTTTCAATTGTTTTGGGGTGATTCATATGTGCTAAATGTTTTCAAGGTTATAACGATGGTTTCACAAACGATTTTCGATGGTTTATGCAAAACTAATAACGATTTCAATAATGTGAACGAACTTGTTGGTTGGGTTACATAACAAATGACATTCATTAGCAATGATCAAGCCGACCAGTATTAGGTTATGGTACCATAGGATCTGACAAATCCCGTTATTTTACAACACCCGTGGTTATGTGTGGGGGTTGTGGGTAACGACTGAATCTGATAATTGTTAACTTACCCTTTGGTGGTTTGTTAATGCGAGAGCGAGTGGAACGATGAACGAGTCATGAAGGTTTGAATGTTATTAGCGAGACGACCATATATGAGTTCTCACAATTAAAACAAGGACGATTTAAACAAGTAAACGAATTGGGACGATTTAAACAAGTAAACGAATTGGGACGATTTGAACAACTAAACGATTTATAAACGATTAGTAAACAATGTTAAACGATTTGGGTAAACGATTGGTCTTTGGTTAAGTGTTTGGAAAACGGGACGGGTGTGATATGGTGAAAGCATGGTAGATACGCCGCTGGTACTTCTTATATATAAATGTTTTCAACATATTACATACCGTGGCATTATTTAGTACACCTGGGTAAACGATAGCAAAACGATGTCACACAATGATGTTTTCGAAGTAACAAACGAGTTTTATTAACAAGCTTTACGAGATGTTTTACAATGTGCTTTACTAAAACAAAGGTTTTTGGGTTAAGAATCATGGCTACGAGGTTTTATAAACTATAAACCGCTTGATTTGAGTTGGTTAATTAAGTTGCAATATTATACTCCTTTCAAAACAAGGTTTTTAATAAAGTATTGCAACATCTAAACGAGCCATGATTTCGAGACTCCTATAAAACCTATGTACTCGCCAGCATTTCTTTGCTGACTTTGTTTTCACATATGTTTCAGGAATTGATGCTTGATGATGATTTCTAGGATGCATGAGTCACGTAGGATCTGGACGAAGCCTTAGTGACATAAAACTATGATAGTCTATATAAAACTTGTTTGTTATGTGTTAAGACAATGTTAATGTTTAATATTATCAATAAAACGAAACACTTTTGTATCCATGGTTATGAAACGATAATTCTGTTGCAACACGCCCCGATGTTTTCCGCCGCGCTTTGTTGTTTTACGCGGTCGGGGTGTGACAGAAGAGTTGGTATCAGAGCCAATGGTTATAGGGAATTAGGTTATTAGTAATTATTTGACCTAGACTATAACTTCTAGGACCCAACACAAGTTATCTTGTGTTTAGATCTTAAAACATGCATATCACCTATCCTTAGGTGATTATCAAAACAAAAACCAAATTTTCTGAAACGATTTTTTTTTTTTAAAAACAATCTTCTGTTTTTGAATAATTTATTACAAGGTTTTGAACCCTCTTTTATAAGGTTTTGAACCCTCTAAGTTTTCAAAAATCTCGTCAAAGTTTTGGGTTTTAAATAATGTGAACACGTGCAAACTGGAAGAGTGAATGCCTGTATTCTGGGTTTTCTGTCTAGGCAAGCACTTCGTATATATCTCATCAGACGCGAGACCAGTTGTGCTTACCTGGGAATTCTTGGGATGAGCGTTCACTTATAGGTGAGCATGTCTTCGCGATACATTACATTGACCCATTTACTTTGATTAGTCACTGTGTGTCGTTTGTTTGTTCGAGGTAACGAACAAATGATCGCCTTTCCTTGTGTTTTGTCGATGTTTTCAATACCTCTTTGTTTTTCCAATTGTCGATCCCACTTGTGGGTGAGCGTACAATCTGAATGCAAACGAGGCTCGAGCTGACAACCTCGTTGTCAGAGGTACCTTTGTTGTCAACGGTACGTTTCTTGTTAACAATCGACCTGCATCTATTCTTTTTGATTCTGGTGCCGATAGAAGTTTTGTTTCATTATCATTCGAGCCTTTGCTTGCGATACCTAGAACTAAACTGAGGAAACCCTTATCTGTTGAGATTGCCACTGGTAAACCTGTTGTTCTCGATTCTGTTATTCATGGTTGTCAGTTGAACCTTGACAACCATCTTTTTCCTATTGACCTCACACCAATGCAACTTGGAAGCTTCGACATTATCATTGGAATGGATTGGTTAACCAAACACCATGCTGAGGTGGTTTGTTTCGACAAGATTGTTCGTATTCCTTTGTCTTCTGGCGATGTTCTGGAGATTCGCGGTGAGAAACCATCTGGTGGTTTGAAGCTGATGTCGTGTACGAAAGCCCAAAAGTTTTTAAAGAAGGGATATGTTGCTTTTCTGGCGCATGTCACCGAGGAGAAAGACAAGAGCAAGAGTATTCAGGATATTCCGATTGTTCGGGATTATCCAGAGGTGTTTCCTGATGAACTGCCTGGTTTGCCTCCAGTTCGTAAAGTCGAGTTTCATATTGACCTTGTACCCAACGCCAACCCGATTGCAAAAGCGCCTTATCGACTTGCACCATCTGAGATGCAAGAATTATCGAAGCAGCTCCAAGAGTTATCTGATAAAGGATTCATTCGACCAAGCTTTTCACCTTGGGGAGCTCCTGTCCTCTTCGTGAAAAAGAAAGATGGATCTTTTCGAATGTGTATCGATTATCGTGAGCTTAATAAGCTCACCATCAAGAATCGATATCCCCTACCTCGAATTGATGACCTCTTCGATCAGCTGCAGGGTGCTTCATGCTTTTCCAAGATCGATCTGCGTTATGGGTATCATCAACTTCGTGTTCTCGAAGAAGATATTCCCAAAACTGCTTTTCGCACAAGATATGGGCATTACGAGTTCACTGTCATGCCTTTCGGTTTGACAAATGCTCCTGCTGTTTTCATGGACTTAATGAATAGGGTCTGTAAGCCTTATTTGGATCAGTTCGTCATTGTTTTTATTGATGACATCTTGATCTATTCAAAGTCTCGAGCCGAGCACGAGCAACACCTTCGTTTGACATTGGAACTCCTGAAGAAGGAACAACTTTTTGCTAAATTCTCCAAATGTGAATTCTGGCTTAAAGAAGTTCAGTTCTTGGGTCATATTGTCAACGAGCAGGGTATTCATGTAGATCCATCCAAGATTGTTGCAATTAAGGACTGGAATACACCGACGACGCCTACAGAGATTCGATCTTTCCTTGGTCTTGCTGGTTACTATCGGCGATTCATTTCAAATTTCTCGAAGATTGCGGTTCCACTCACTGCTTTGACTCAGAAGAAAAAGCCTTTTGAGTGGGGACCCAAGCAAGAAGAAGCGTTCCAAACGCTGAAGCAGAAGTTATGTAATGCTCCTGTTCTATCCCTGCCTGAGGGAAGCGATGATTTCGTTGTCTTCTGCGATGCATCCAACTTGGGCCTAGGTTGTGTCCTCATGCAACGAGGTAAAGTTATTGCATATGCATCTAGATAGCTGAAAATTCACGAGAAGAACTACACGACTCATGATCTTGAGTTAGGAGCTGTGGTTTTTGCGCTTAAAATCTGGAGACACTACCTCTATGGAACGAAGTGTGTGGTTTTCACAGACCACAAAAGTCTCCAGCATATTCTTAATCAGAAAGAGCTGAATATGAGGCAACGACGTTGGGTTGAACTCTTGAGCGATTACGATTGCGAGATTCGCTACCATCCTGGTAAGGCGAATGTCGTAGCCGATGCGCTTAGTTGAAAAGAACGAGTCAAGCTTCATTCTGTTCAAACGCTATCTGATCTTCAAACTCGTGTTCTTCAAGCTCAGCAATTTTGTGTTTCACAAAATTTGATAGGTAATGAATTACCACATCAACTTGAGCTTAAACTCGAAGCGAAAGACGATGGGTTGCTCTATTTCATGGATCGTTTGTGGATTCCTAATCAGGACGATCTTCGCACCTTGGTAATGGACGAATCTCATTAGTCTCGATATTCTATCCATCCTGGTGCTGATAAAATGTACAAGGATCTTCGTACTTCGTGCTGGTGGCCTGGTATGAAGAAGGATGTTGCCTTGTATGTATCGAAATGCCTAACTTGTCTCAAAGTCAAGGCCGAACATCAACAACCTTCTGGTTTGCTTGTACAGCCAGAAATACCGGTTTGGAAGTGGGAGAACATTACGATGGATCTCATCACTAAATTACCGCGTACATCTAAAGGTCACGATGCTATTTGGGTTGTGGTCGATCGATTAACGAAATCATCTCATTTCATTGCGATTCGCCAGGATTATTCTGCTGATAAACTTGCAAAGATTTATGTCGATGAGATTGTGTCACGACATGGTGTTCCTTTGGACATCATTTCGGATCGTGATGCTCGATTTTCATCTCATTTCTGGAAGGCCATGCAATCTGCTTTGGGAACCCAACTGAATCTAAGCACTGCTTATCATCCCCAAACATATGGCCAATCTGAGAGATCGATTCAAACTTTGGAGGATATGCTTAGAGCATGTGTAATAGACTTTGGTGGTAGTTGGGATTCTAATCTGCCACTGATCGAGTTCTCTTACAACAATAGCTATCATACTAGTATTAAAATGGCACCATTCGAAGCTCTCTACGGTCGAAAATGTCGTTCACCTGTCTGTTGGAACGAGACCGGTGAAGCTCAGCTTACTGGACCTGAACTCGTTCCGGAAACAACAGACTAGATCAAGAAAATCCGCAATAATCTTGTGACAGCTAGATTACGTCAAAAGAGATATGCGAATTTACGACGCAAGCCCTTAGAATTTCAAGTCGGAGATCGTGTCCTACTCAAGGTTTCACCTTGGAAGGGAGTCGTGAGATTTGGAAGGAAAGGAAAACTTGCACCACGATATGTTGGACCATTTAAGATTGTTGAAAGAATTGGAAAGGTTGCCTATCGACTAGAGCTACCTCCAGAGCTTGGAAATGTTCACCCGACTTTTCACGTGTCCAATTTGCGAAAGTGTTTAATTGACGCTGATCTTCACATTCCTCTCGACGAGATCCAAATAGATGAAACGATGCACTTTGTCGAGAAACCTGTGGAGATAGTGGAACGTACATACAAATAGTTGAAGAACAAACGGATTCATTTGGTCAAAGTTCGCTGGGAATCCAAACATGGTCCTGAGTTTACTTGGGAACGTGAGGACCAGATGAAGACAAAGTATCCGCATTTGTTTTCACAAGCTTCTTCTAGTTAAAATTTCGGGACGAAATTTCCTGAAGTAGGGGAGACTGTGACAACTGTACTCTGTAATCGATGTACGATGTAAAACAATGTTGATTATTAATAAAACAATGCGCTTTGGTGTTATTATATGTGTTTTGATGTCTTTATGTGTCTATGTTTGGTGATTTTACAATTCGATTCGATTCCGATTTCAAGCTTTAAATCGCTTTCTGGAAGGTTATACGCGCACTGATGCGTAAATATAACCAGTTTAATGCAACAAACACTCCGGAATAGTGACATAGGCTTAACATACCTTAAATAACCTTTACATAACTTAGAAATAAGTTTTGAATGGTTTGGTGTGTTGAAAACAAGTCTATTCGATCACAGGGACTAATCGTGTCAAACTGTGAAACTATGAGGATTTACACAGTAACAAACATTCCAGAACTTGATCATAAGTTAAACATACCCTAAATATCCTTTACATAGCTTAGAAATATGCTTTGAGGGGTACGGTATGCTAAAATAAACTTTATGCTCATTCAGGGACTAAAAGTGTCAAAAAGTGCACAAGTTTGCACTTTCGCGCATATCTTACGTTCTGAATACATCCGGACATCCAAAATTTTATGTAAGCACTAAAATATTTTATTTTAGTGTTTTTCATAAGAAAAATCCATTCGTCGCGTCATTTGGATCGTTTTTCGCGCTTATGCGCATACCGTCGTAATTAAGCGAACATCGCGATCGTACGACCAAACGAACCGAGATCCGAGATATTTTTGAGCATGTTTCATGTTCCCTATACTTTAACATCCTTGTGAAGCTTAAAAATGGGCTTGACGGGTGTTAGAAGTGCCAAAACACGACGATACGCGCACATGAACCAAAACTGCAAAACTGCAAAAATAATAAAAAAATAGAAAAGAAAAATATAAAAAATGCATAAACTCATTTGTTCAGCCCTTAACACCCTCCAAAGGCCAAGGACACTTGTCAAAACCCTATGGTGAGTGCCAAATGAGTTACCACAACTTTACGACAAGTGTACGGCCTTGATCATGCCCCCTTTTCCAAGAAACGATCTTAACGGTTCTCCGAATACTATAAATACCCAACCCACTTCACTTCTAAACTCACAAGAATCTGATCTAAAAGACTCTAAGTTGGAACCATTGTTTCATACCTGAGTTATTTGGATCTAGATTAGCATTCAGGGACCCTTCGTAAGTATTCTTTCGTTCTTTTATTGCTTTTCGAGTCCGAAAGTCAAACTTTGTTTGACTTTCAGCGTTGACCAGCTTATGGTCAATGCGAAGTTCGTTTGAACTTCGCAACGTGATTGTAATCACGATGGTTATAGTCCCTTGGGACTATGCCTACTGATTACCACGTTGTCTAGGGTCGTAGGGTAAGCGATCTGATAAATCGCTTATACCTTCGAACCCGACCCATTTGGTCGATCATTAGGATCCGACCAAATACATTAGGTGACCATAGTATATAGGGAATAACCTTCTGAGGTTATACCTTATGGTCACGACGTTTAAGTAGTTGTATGATAGGTAGTTTATATGCCTTAGGTAAATTACCAGAATACCTTTTTCATGTATAATTGGTAATTAAACATATGTAACATAACATTTGACATCTAAACTGATTTGAAAACAATATTAGACATGTTAAGGCATATTTTACTTGTCATAGGACTAGTTAGGCGTTCCGAACGCGCTTTGCGCGCACGACGCGTTAAAGTGGCGTAAGCTACCTTAATGGGTCACGATGGGTCGAAAGCACTTAGGTTAAGTTCCGATTTAGGATGTAGGCTTTGTTAAACCATATCACTTGAGTTCCAACACTCATTTGGTTTACAAGACCTCATTCTGTCCGATCTTCCGATTTAGGAAATCTGTTGTTTGACTAGCGGTTCGATTACTAGGTGTTGTTTGATTTCACTGGTTTGCTCGAGTTTGTTGAAGTTCTATTGATTGACGATACCTTGCACTACTGTGAGTACATAGTTCCCCTATTTTACTGTTTTCAATTGTTTTGGGGTGATTCATATGTGATAAATGTTTTCAAGGTTATAACGATGGTTTCACAAACGATTTTCGATGGTTTATGCAAAACTAATAACGATTTCAATAATGTGAACGGACTTGTTGGTTGGGTTACATAACAAATGACATTTATTAGCAATGATCAAGCCGACCAGTATTAGGTTATGGTACCATAGGATCTGACAAATCCCGTTATTTTACAACACCCGTGGTTATGTGTGGGGGTTGTGGGTAACGACTGAATCTGATAATTGTTAACTTACCCTTTGGTGGTTTGTTAATGCGAGAGCGAGTGGAACGATGAACGAGTCATGAAGGTTTGAATGTTATTAGCGAGACGACCATATATGAGTTCTCACAATTAAAATAAGGACGATTTAAACAAGTAAACGAATTGGGACGATTTAAACAAATAAACGAATTGGGACGATTTGAACAAGTAAACGATTTATAAACGATTAGTAAACAATGTTAAACGATTTGGGTAAACGATTGGTCTTTGGTTAAGTGTTTGGATAACGGGACGGGTGTGATATGGTGAAAGCATGGTAGATACGCCGCTGGTACTTCTTATATATAAATGTTTTCAACATATTACATACTGTGGCGTTATTTAGTACACCTGGGTAAACGATAGCAAAACGATGTCACACAACGATGTTTTCGAAGTAACAAACGAGTTTTATTAACAAGCTTTACGAGATGTTTTACAATGTGCTTTACTAAAACAAAGGTTTTTGGGTTAAGAATCATGGCTACGAGGTTTTATAAACTATAAACCGCTTGATTTGAGTTGGTTAATTAAGTTGCAATATTATACTCCTTTCAAAACAAGGTTTTTAATAAAGTATTGCAACATCTAAACGAGCCATGATTTTGAGACTCCTATAAAACCTATGTACTCGCCAGCATTTCTTTGCTGGCTTTGTTTTCACATATGTTTCAGGAATTGATGCTTGATGATGATTTCTAGGATGCATGAGTCACGTAGGATCTGGACGAAGCCTTAGTGACATAAAACTATGATAGTCTATATAAAACTTGTGTGTTATGTGTTAAGACAATGTTAATGTTTAATATTATCAATAAAACGAAACACTTTTGTATCCATGGTTATGAAACGATAATTCTGTTGCAACACGCCCCGACGTTTTCCGCCGCGCTTTGTTGTTTTACGCGGTCGGGGTGTGACATAATATGTCAAACTTGAAATGGTTTAATTAACACTACGATATGTAATACCATAAAAGCACTTATATATAGGAAGTACCAGCGGCGTATCCACCATGCTTTTATCTTATTACACACGCCTCGTTATTTAAATCACTTACCAAACAAACCACCAAAATGTAATGTTCAAACAAATGTTGAAATGTTATTGTGTAAACAAATGTAATGTATAGTGAATAAAAGCATTTATTGATTTAAAAGCATTTACTCAACCCTAAAAGAATGAAATGTACAAAACAATGCATTTGATAAATTATAATCAAAAGTTATGTTTTGTAAAATAATGCATGCTTTACTGATACAAACATCTATGCGGTAATGTTAAACGTCTACATCCAAGCCTTGAGACTGTAGGATAACCTTAGAGTAAAGGTTATCAAAAATGTTTTCGGATTCGGTCATTCCTTCCACCCAAACAAACCTAGGATTTCAGGAACGGGAGTTGTCAAGTCCTATGGTACCACTACCTACTACCGAGCGGCATGATCGGTGTTAATGAATGTATTAGTTTCGTTAAACAAACCAAATGTTATACCAAATGTAAGCATGTTTTATGAAAACAATGTACCTAGTATGCTAAGTGAGCATACAAGGTAGAAATGTAAAATAATGTGTCCATATGCTACGAGAACATATGCAACAGAAATGCAATGTAAAACAATGTACTAAGTATGCACTAAATGGACATACATAGCATAAAATGTAATGTAAAATAATGTACTAAGTATGCACTAAATGGACATACATAGCATAAAATGTAATGTAAAATAATGTACTAAGTATGCACTAAATGGACATACATAGCAAAAACATGGATAAAATCATGTACTATACGTGTACTAGTGAACATAACAAGCATAGGATATGAAAACATGAAAAGCATGAAAGTAACAAGTAGGCACATGTGTTTCACCCCAAAACAGTTTGAAAATAGTAAAAGAGGGGTCTATGTACTCACATAATCACCTTGAAAACATTGTAAAAGAGGGGGTCTATGTACTCACTTGAGATTGCTCAATAGTCTTTAGATAACCACCAAGCAATGCTAGAAAGATCACGGAATCAAACGGCACCTAATATAGGTAACTACGATAATAAACAGACCTAAATTGGAGGATTGGATAAAACGTGGTTTCATAAACCAAATGAGTGTAAGAACTCATGTAATATGGTTTAACAAAGCCTACATTCTAAAACGGAACCTATCCTAAGTGCTTACGACCCATTACGACTCGTTTAGGTAGCTTACGCTACTTTAACGTGTCGTTCGCGTAAAACGCGTTCGGACCGCCTAACTAGTCCAATGACAAGTAAAATATGCCTTAACATGTCTAACAATGTTTCCTAATCAGTTTAGATATTAAAATTTATGTTACATATGTTTAAAATGAATTTTGGCGTAAAAAGGGCATTTTGGTCATTTTTCCTAAGGCATATAATTACCTATCATACAACTAAGTAGACTAAGTGACCATAAAGTATAACCTTGGAAGGTTATTCCTTATGCCACTATGGTCACAAAATGTGTTTGGTCGAATCCTAATGATTGACCAAACGGGTCGGGTTCGAAAGTCTAAGCGGTTGTTTAGACCGCTTACCTTTACGACCCTATATAAGCACTAAACCTAAAGTGACGAGTTAAACATGATAAAACATGTTTAACGAAGTTAGAAAACAAGTTTGGTATCAAAACAAAGGGTCTTGATAGCCAAAAGTAGCTTGGTTGCAAAATACGCAAGAATACGCATTTTGACCGAAACTACGACTCATCACTACGCCTAAATAACGTGGTAATCAGTAGGCATAGTCACAAAATACTATAACCATTGTGATTACGCTCACGTTACGAAGTACAAACGAACTTCGTGTTGACCATTGACTGGTCAAAGCTGAAAGTCAAACACTTGTTTGACTTTCACGCTTAAAATGCGTAAAAGAACGAAAGAATACTTACAACGGGTCCAAGAAATGGAGTTTTGATCTAATTATTCTCAGGTATGAAGTGTATAACTTCAACTTAGAGAAAAAATCAGATCAAAGGTGAGTTTTCAAATGAAATGGAAGGGGTATATATAGATTTCGGAGAACCGTTAGGATCGTTTCTCGCAAATCGTGCTTTGATCTTGACCTTACAAGTGGGCACATGGTTTTCAAAACCATGGGAATACTTAAAACCATCAAATTCCAGCCCATAGAGTGCAAAACCTTGGGTTAAAACCTTCAAAACCTCAAAAATGGACCAAGTTCAATGTATCTGCCAGAAATTTCAAAAATGGTCCCTGCACTTGTAAAACTTGATTTTTGGCACTTTTAAGCCCCGTTAACCCCATTTCAAGGCTCTAAAATAAATTTAAAGTATAGGGAACATGAAATGTTCTCAAAAATATCTCGAATGTCGGTTCGTTTGGTCGTACGGTTGCGTTGTTCGGCTAGTTACGGCGGAAATCGTAACGAACGCAAAAACGATCCAAATTATGCGACGAATGGAATTTTATCATGAAAATCACTAAAATAAAATATTTTAATGATTACATAAATTTTTGGATGTTCGAATGTATTCAGAACGTAAGTTATGCGCGAAAATGCAAACTTATGCACTTTTTGACGCTTTTAGTCCCTGAATGACCAAAAAGTTTATTTTAGCACACCGCACCCCTCAAAGCCTATTTCTAAGATATGTAAAGGATATTTAGGGTATGTTTAACTTATGTTCAAGTTCCGGAATGTCCGTCACAGTACGAATCGGAATACTTTCCCAGTTTGTCGAATTTAGTCCCTGTAAGTGATTAAACTTGATTTTGCCATACCAACGCCTTCAAAACTTATTTCTAAGTTATGTAAAGGTTATTTAAGGTATGTTAAGCCTATGTCACTATCCCGGAGTGTTTTTCGCGTTAAACTGATTACGTTTACGCATCAGTTCGCGTATAACTTTCCAGAAAGCGATTTAAAGCTCGAAATCGAACAAGAATTGATATGTGCAAATGATACACATATTTATACAAATCCCAAGTATGAAATACAATATTTCATTGGTTTGGTATCTGTTTGATGGCCGTGGAGGCACAGGTGTCACAGTCTTCCCTACTTTAGGAAATTTCGTCCTGAATTTTATCTAGAGGAAACTTGTGAGAGCTCAAAACATGAAGTCGAAAAGATAAAACAACACTGGTTAGGGTTCTAAACTTCTAGTAACTTTAAATAACATCATGCTTTCAATGTAAGAGGAACACTTATATACAAGTACATAAAGCGTCATTGGTGCGTCCACCGTACCTTTATTACATTGTTCACGTTTTGTTATTGTTGCCACTATAGGTTCTTACACATGATATGTCTTACTGTGGTTTCCGCACACTAAATTTCATAATTACGTAATTCCTTGCATAGTCTGCATGGTGCATTTTATAATTGTAGAGGAAAACCAAATGAACAAACCTGTGATGAGCATGACTAGACCATCCTAGGGTCCTTTTTAATTGAATCAATAAATGATCTCTTTAAATAGACCACCAAGGAGTCTTTTCAGCTATATCATCACATGCCATTCTTAACCAGATTCAGAATTAATCTTTTTGACTAGACCACTTAAAGGGTCTCTTTTGAATCATGGAATGGTACTATACAATCCAAGGGTCTTAACTATTACGTAGAAGCCCATTAAGGATTTAAGGTAGTACCCTATTGAATATCCTACTATGAATCCCTCATATGAAGATATGGAAGATTCTACGAGGATTTGGATAATGAATATCCAGATTACTCAAAACATAATGCATAAAAGAAAACACATAAACACATAAACATGTAATCACAAAATTGTTTTCAATTTGTTATCATTTTGTTAATTTGTTTGTTAATTGTGCACATGTATTTAAAGCACACCAGGTATCCAATCCTTGGATTTCGATTGGCACTTTAAACATTTTAAGAATCTAATCATGAAGATAAGAAGATCTTAAAAAAGAAAATTCGATTTCGATTACAAGGAATCGTAATATTTGAATTAAGGTATACAAAAAATCCAATTAAGGACTCCGATTTGAATGATAATCATCCACAAGGATCTAATTGTGAAGATAAAAAGATCCCATATGGATTTTGGGATTTGAAAAGCGGGAGGCGTTTCAAAACCTTGCACTAGACGTGCATAAGTCGATACATGAGGTAGAATGCTTATGAAGTTGGGGTGCTAGATATGCCAAGGCGACATATGATGCAGAATTTGAAGGTTAAATTAATGTACGAGAAAAATGTTTTTGAAAACTATGCATGGGGTTCTTTTTGAAACGTGTTTAATGTTTTTAAAACCTTACATAATACTTTTGAAATCATAAAGTAGGTGTATTAGATAAGTATAAAAATGTTTTAAAATCATGCGAGATGAATTTTGAAATTATGTATAAGGTTTTTGAAAACATGAATGATGTTTTTGAAATCATGCACTTGATATATTAAGTAAATATTGTTAGGACCGGTTTTGACTCCGTAACGATTGCGAACCGAACGTGTGACGTGCGGAATCCGTATACGAACGTGACCAAACACACGAGACGTAATATAATCGGTGATTCTATTGATAGATCTCAAATTGTACAAGAACGTGAATCACGTGGAGCACTTTCTCTCTCTAGACTTTCTCTCTCTAGCTCTAGCTCTCCAATGCTCCAAATGACAAAAGTCTTCAAGTCTAAGGCATAAGCCTCCTATTTATAGGCCGAGGCTTTAATGAGATTTCTCATTAATTACAATATTGCCACCTTGCCTTTTTCTCTACTTATTACAATATAAAGCTTGAATTAAATTGTTTCTGCTACAACTCGTATTGACAGAGGCGATAGACATTACTGCACCAACAGACTCCCCCTTGGATATTGCCGCAGTCAATCCGTAGCATCTTGTCTTACTCTCTCTCTCTCTCTCTCTCTCTCTCTCTTTGAGTCTTCTTGAAGCTTTAACACGTTTTCATCAACGTAGACTCCCTCTTGCTTGAACAGAATCCCCGTGGATCTGTCTTCAACTTCAGCTCCCCCTTTTTGTAGACTCTTTTCTTCAGGCTCCCCCTTTCATCAAGCTTCCGTGCTTTTGAGATCGGCACCTGGCTTTCCGAATACAAGCTCCTTCAGGATAGTTTCCTGGCACCTTGAATGCACGCTTCCTCTTGCGTTGAGCTCGTCTTCAGACTCCCCTTTAGACTCGGCTGTCGGGATCGTAGTTTGGTACAACATCTGCAAATCTCAAATGTTTATAAGTAACAACTATTTGAACATCCAGGATTAATGTCCTGGCTTTCTCAACATATGTTAAAATATTTAGATAATGAAAGCAATTTTGATTTTCCAGGAATCGTAACCTGGCTCTATTAAACATTCTAAATCACGATCCTGGCTTTAAGATATAATAATATGAATATATCCAGAAATACTTGATTCACTCTCCCTATCAACAATCTTCATAGATTTGGCAGTTTTAGCAAACAGGATCGGAAACTGGCTCTTTTACAGATTTTAACAATATGAGCATCCAAATCCCTCATAGTTAATCATCAAAGTCCAATTTAATGACCAGATATCACAAACTGTTTTTGATTTTTGATTTTAAAACTACAAGTTTCAAATTAATGAACTTGATTTATTTTCAGAAACACGATCAGCATACTAGATTTTTGTCACACCCCGACCGCGTAAAACAACAAATCGCGGCGGAAACATCGGGGCGTGTTGCAACAGAATTAATGTTTCATAACCATGGATATCAAAAGTGTTTCGTTTTATTAAACATTGAATAATTACATCGTCTGGAAATCTAAATACACAATTTAAACATAATCTATCATTGTTATTGAGTCACTAAGGCCTTGTCCAGTCCTATGTGAGCATGTATCTTATCAATCGATATCATCCAACAATACCTGAAACATATGTGAAAATGAGGTCAGCAAAGAAATGCTGGCGAGTACATAGGTTTTGTGAAAATAAGATTCATGACTTCTGTTTAAGAAAATGTTTAGTCATGAACCTTGTAATTTGCTTTGTCTTTGTAAATCATTTGAAAAATAATAAGTTCGGATGATAAGTATAAATAAGAGAATAATGCATGATTAAATGAATAACCATGTAAAATGAGTTTGCATAAGATAAGTTGTTTATAAATCAATGTCTTGTGAAAAGTATGTTATTTGTATAAAATGTTCTATGTCTCAAACTGAAATGATTCAAATAACGCTATGATATGTAATACCATACAAACACTTATATATAGGAAGTACCAGCGGCGTATCCACCATGCTTGTATCATATTACACACGCATCGTTACATAATCACTTAATCGATCCAAACCAACCAATGTAAGAAGTCTATGTTTAAATCAATTGTCAAATGTATTGGGTAATATGTCAACGTATTCATGTCAAGATGTAAATCATGTCAAAATGTCTATGTCAAATATCCATGTCAAATGTCTATGTCAAATATCCATGTCAAATGTCTATGTCAAATATCCATGTCAAATGTTTATGTCAAAATGTCATGTATGGCAAGTGAAATGTCTCAACTAAACCATATGCACAAAAACAAAGTATTGAAGTAAAACTTGGTTTAAATCAAAGTTATGTTTTGTGGGAAATGCATGATCAAATGTCAATCATGTCCAAATGTTTACCCAATCGTTAACCCATCTTGTTTTAATCGTTCTTGTTTTAATTGTGAAACTACTTTATGGTCGATTCTCTAATAACATTCAAACCTTCTTGACGCGTTCCTCGCTCCATCTCGCTCTCGTTCTCGTTCTTAACAAACCCTTACCAAAGGATAAGTTAATAATTACAGATTCAGTCGCTACCCACAACCCCCACACATAACAATGGGTGCAGTAAATAACGGGATTTGTCAGATCCTATGGTACCATAACCTAATACTGGTCGGCTTGATCATTGCTAATGAATGTCATCGGTCATGTAAACTACAACCAACAAGTTTGTTCACTTTTTTGAAATTGTTATTAGTTTTTGAAATCATTGTATTCGTTCTTGAAATCATTGTTAGCGTTCTTGAAATAATTGTTATTGTTCTTGAAACTACATTGTAATTGTTCTCGAAACCATTGATAAAACATTTAGCACATATGAGTCACCCCAAAACAGTTGAAAACAGTAAAAGAGGGGAATAATGTACTCGCCTGAGAGTGCTTAGGAGTCTTGAACAACTACCAAACAAATCTTGAGGGAGCACGGAATCAGTCGGCAATCTAAAACTATATAAATAAACCGGACTTAAATCGGGAGATCGGATAGGATGAGGCTTGGTAAACCAAATGAGTGTTGGAACTCATATGATATGGTTTAACAAGGCCTACATACTACAATGAAACCAAACCTAAGTGCTTTCGACCCATCTCGACCCATTAAGGTAGCTTATGCTACTTTAACGCGTCGTGCGCGTGAAACGCGTTCGGACCGTCTAACTAGTCCTATGACAAGTGTTATATGCCTAAACATGTTACATAATCAGTTATGTGATAAAAGTTTAGGTTACATATGCTTAATTACCAATTATACATGAAAAGGGTATTCTGGTAATTTACCTAAGGCATATAAACTACCTATCATACAACTACTTAAACGATGTGACCATAGGGTATAACCTCGGAAGGTTATTCCCTACCTACTATGGTCACCTAATGTATTTGGTCGGATCCTAATGATCGACCAAACTGGGTCGGGTTCGAGGGTATAGGCGATTTATTAGATCGCCTACCCTACGACCCTAGACAACGTGGTAATCAGTGGGCATAGTCCCAAGGGACTATGACCAACGTGATTACACTCACGTTGCGAAGTTCAAAAGAACTTCGCATTGACCATTACTGGTCAACGCTGAAAGTCAAACAAAGTTTGACTTTCGGACTCGAAAAGCAATAAAATAAGGAAAAGAACGAAAGAATACTTACGAAGGGTCCCCGAATGCTAATCCCGATTCAAGAATCTCAGGTATGAAACAATGGTTTCAACTTAGAGGTTCTCAAATCAGAATTCTAGTGATTTTAGCAATGGGGGGTATGGGGTATTTATAGGAATACCCGAACCGTTAAGATCGTTTCATGGAAAACGTGCCTTAATCCCATCCGTACATGTGTTGCAAAGTTATGGTGATTAGGTGCTTAAATTCCATCCATACATGTGTTGCAAAGTTATGGTGCCTAAATTCCATCCTTATCCGCTGACTAAGCAAGTTTAGAATGTGTGGTTGTGAATTAAACAACGGCTAATACATCGAATCTGGTCCCAAATGCGAAAAACGATCCAAATGACGTGACGAATGGATTTTTCTTATGGCGAACACTAAAATAAAATATTTTAGTGCTTACATAAATTTTTGGATGTCCGGATGTATTCAGAACGTAAGTTATGCGCGAAAATGCAAACTTGTGCACTTTTTGACACTTTTAGTCCCTGAATGACCCAAAAGTTTATTTTAGCACACCGAACCCCTCAAAGCCTATTTCTAAGATATGTAAAGGATATTTATGGTATGTTTAACTTATGGTCATGTTCCGGAAGGTCTGTTACAGTTCAAATTGGCATACTTTCACAGTTTGTCAACTTTAGTCCCTGTAAGCGAATTAACTTGTTTTCGGCATACCAAACCTTCCAAAACTTATTTCTAAGTTATGTAAAGGTCATTTAAGGTATGTTAAGCCTATTTCACTATTCCGGAGTGTTCGTTACATTAAACTGGTTATATTTACGCATCGATGCGCGTATAACCTTCCAGAAAGCGATTTAGAGTTTGAATTTGAACAAGAATTGATATGTGCAAATGATACACATATTTTTACAAATCCCAAGTATGAAATATAATATTTCATTGGTTCGGTATTTGTTTGATGGCCGTGAAGGCACATGTGTTACAGTCTCCCCTACTTTAGGAAATTTCGTCCCGAAATTTATTTAGAGGAAACTTGTGAGAGCTTGGAAATATGAAGTTGAAAAGATCAAACAACATTGGTTAGGGTTCTGAACTTCTAGTAACCTTTAATAACATCATGTTTGCAATGTAAGAGGGATACTTATATACAAGTATATAAAGCGTCATTGGTGCGTCCACCGTACCTCCATTACATCGTTCTCATTCCGTTATTGTTGTCACTATCGGCTCTTACACATAATAAATCTTACTGGGTTTATGTGCACTAAATTTCATAATTATGTACGCGTCCATAATCAGACCATTCCTTGCACAGTTTACACAGTCTATTTTATAATATGTAGGGGAAAACCAAATGAATGAACCTGTGATGAGTGTGACTA
The DNA here is from genome assembly GCA_030545235.1 of Helianthus tuberosus. Lineage (NCBI taxonomy): Eukaryota > Viridiplantae > Streptophyta > Magnoliopsida > Asterales > Asteraceae > Helianthus > Helianthus tuberosus. The sequence continues at coordinate 38,711 of JARYGA010008274.1, forward strand.
GACCGCCATAAAGTCCTTTTAATTAAATCAATAAATGATCTAAATAGACTATCAAGGAGTCTGTTCAGCTACATCACTAGATGTCGTTCTTTAGCCAAATTGTGAATCAATCTTTTAGGCTAGACCACTAAGAGGGTCTCTTATGAATCATGGAGTGGTACTATATAACCCAAGGGTCTTAACTACCAGGTAGAAGCCCATAAGGATTTAAGGTAGTACCTTTTGAATATCCTACTATGAATCTCTCATATGAAAACATGAAAGATTCTATGAGGATTTGAAAATCGGATCACACAAAATCATAGAGGAGAACACATAAACACATATCACATAACCACAAAATTGTTCGTTAATTTGTCTTGTAAATTGCGTACATGCATTTAAAGCACACTTGGAATCCATTCCGTGGATTTCATTTGGTACTTTAAACGTTATCAAGAATCCAACTATAAAGATAGAAAGATTCAAAAAGAAAATTCGATTTCGATTACTAGGAACCGAAATGTTCGAATTAAGGTACATAAGGAATCCAATTAAGGACTCTGATTTGAACGATAATCATCCACAAGGATCTAATTGTAAAGATAAAAAGATCCCATATGAATTTTAGAAGTTGAAGATGTTTTGAAACCTTGCACTGGATGTGCTTAGGTCAAAACATGATGTAAAATGCTTATGAAGTTGAGATGCTTGATATGTCAAGGCGACATATGAAGCAGAATTTTGAAGGTTAAGTCAATGTATGAGGAAAATATTTTTGAAAACTATGCATGGGGTTCTTTTAAGAAAAATGTGTTTAACGTTTTTGAAACCTTATATATAATACTTTTTGAAATCATAAAGTAGGTGTATTAGGTAGATATATTTACAAAAATGTTTTAAAATCATGCGAGATGAATTTTGAAATTATGTATAAGGTTTTTGAAAGACATGAATGATGCTTTTCGAAATCATGCACTTGATCAGAAAATGTACTGTGTTAATATTGTCTTCAGACTATATGAAATATTTTGAAATTAGAAAGGTTGGTTTTGATAACATGGCCAAATGTTTTTGAAATAACATAGACAATACATCTAGAAAAATTGTTTTCAAACTATATGAAATGTTTTGAGATCATGAAGATTGTTTTGAAATACTGGTACTGTGTATGTCGAAAAATCAAAACGTAATGGGTATGAGATTTGAAAATACCCTTAGTTATCTAACCAAGGATTTAAAGGCACAGATGTGCGAAAAGCACGATTACTCATAATGTCACTTAATTTTCTGTACTTTGTTTCTTAGAGTGAAACGAGTACTTTAAAATTTTCGAGGGAATCATGAGCAATCATTTGAAAGAGAGAAATCACAAGAGTAGTTTGTAAGGTACATAGTTCCTTGATGTAGGTATCATAGGAAAAGCCATACACACCTAGCAAGGGGTTGAGCTGGTTGGTTGGGGACTGCTTTACCATTGTGAGCGACCATGGCGAAGTTCTGAGAAGCCTTTCGCTTCTTTGACTTCTTAGGGGATCGTTCATCCATGGTCTTTGATTCCTCGATTGGTTTCTTGTCTGATGGTGTTGTCGCCTGACTAGGTCCTGCTTGTCTTTGTGACTCTTGAGTGGCTTCATCCTGGAGATGATACATGGCAGTAGCTAATTCAACAGTCTTCAGGACTACTTCTCCTATTCGCTGAGCGAATTTTGGCTGCTTGCTCAGATATCTGGGCGTCATCGTGATGAAGAGATATTCTTGAAGAAAAAGAAAGGCATAGGGAGAAACAGGTGAAAGATTATTGGACAATCAAAAACAGAAAGATAACGCATGAAAATTGCGATCATTTGTTTGTTACCTAAGGCAAACAAATGAGACGGTGACTAATCAAAGTAAATGGGTCAAAAATAATGTATCGCGAAGACATGCTCGCCTATAAGTGAACACTCATCCCAAGAATTCCCAGGTAAGCACAACTGGTCTCGCGTCTGATGAGATGTATACGAAGTGCTTGCCTAGACAGAAAACCCAGAATACAGGCATTCACCCTTCCAGTTTGCACATGTTCACATTATTTAAAACCCAAAACTTTGACGAGATTTTGAAATTTCAAAGGGGTTCAAAACCATATACTAGAGAGTTCAAAACCTTACAATAGAGGGTTCAAAACCTCGTAATCAATCATCCTAGAACAGATGATTAGTTTTCAAAGCGGTTTTGAAATTTATGTTTTTGTTGTGGTCGTCACCTAAGGATAGGTGACGGTATTGTTTTATGACTAAACGCAAGTAAACTCGCGTTAGGGTCCTAAGAAGGTTATAGACTAGGTCAAAGCATTACTAATAACCTAATTCCCTATAACCATTGGCTCTGATACCATCTTTTCTGTCACACCCCGACCGCGTAAAACAACAAATCGCGGCGGAAACATCGGGGCGTGTTGCAACAGAATTAATGTTTCATAACCATGGATATCAAAAGTGTTTCGTTTTATTAAACATTGAATAATTACATCGTCTGGAAATCTAAATACACAATTTAAACATAATCTATCATTGTTATTGAGTCACTAAGGCCTTGTCCAGTCCTATGTGAGCATGTATCTTATCAATCGATATCATCCAACAATACCTGAAACATATGTGAAAACGAGGTCAGCAAAGAAATGCTGGCGAGTACATAGGTTTTGTGAAAATAAGATTCATGACTTCTGTTTAAGAAAATGTTTAGTCATGAACCTTGTAATTTGCTTTGTCTTTGTAAATCATTTGAAAAATAATAAGTTCGGATGATAAGTATAAATAAGAGAATAATGCATGATTAAATGAATAACCATGTAAAATGAGTTTGCATAAGATAAGTTGTTTATAAATCAATGTCTTGTGAAAAGTATGTTATTTGTATAAAATGTTCTATGTCTCAAACTGAAATGATTCAAATAACGCTATGATATGTAATACCATACAAACACTTATATATAGGAAGTACCAGCGGCGTATCCACCATGCTTGTATCATATTACACACGCATCGTTACATAATCACTTAATCGATCCAAACCAACCAATGTAAGAAGTCTATGTTTAAATCAATTGTCAAATGTATTGGGTAATATGTCAACGTATTCATGTCAAGATGTAAATCATGTCAAAATGTCTATGTCAAATATCCATGTCAAATGTCTATGTCAAATATCCATGTCAAATGTTTATGTCAAAATGTCATGTATGGCAAGTGAAATGTCTCAACTAAACCATATGCACAAAAACAAAGTATTGAAGTAAAACTTGGTTTAAATCAAAGTTATGTTTTGTGGGAAATGCATGATCAAATGTCAATCATGTCCAAATGTTTACCCAATCGTTAACCCATCTTGTTTTAATCGTTCTTGTTTTAATTGTGAAACTACTTTATGGTCGATTCTCTAATAACATTCAAACCTTCTTGACGCGTTCCTCGCTCCATCTCGCTCTCGTTCTCGTTCTTAACAAACCCTTACCAAAGGATAAGTTAATAATTACAGATTCAGTCGCTACCCACAACCCCCACACATAACAATGGGTGCAGTAAATAACGGGATTTATCAGATCCTATGGTACCATAACCTAATACTGGTCGGCTTGATCATTGCTAATGAATGTCATCGGTCATGTAAACTACAACCAACAAGTTTGTTCACTTTTTTGAAATTGTTATTAGTTTTTGAAATCATTGTATTCGTTCTTGAAATCATTGTTAGCGTTCTTGAAATAATTGTTATTGTTCTTGAAACTACATTGTAATTGTTCTCGAAACCATTGATAAAACATTTAGCACATATGAGTCACCCCAAAACAGTTGAAAACAGTAAAAGAGGGGAATAATGTACTCGCCTGAGAGTGCTTAGGAGTCATGAACAACTACCAAACAAATCTTGAGGGAGCACGGAATCAGTCGGCAATCTAAAACTATATAAATAAACCGGACTTAAATAGGGAGATCGGATAGGATGAGGCTTGGTAAACCAAATGAGTGTTGGAACTCATATGATATGGTTTAACAAGGCCTACATACTACAATGAAACCAAACCTAAGTGCTTTCGACCCATCTCGACCCATTAAGGTAGCTTATGCTACTTTAACGCGTCGTGCGCGTGAAACGCGTTCGGACCGTCTAACTAGTCCTATGACAAGTGTTATATGCCTAAACATGTTACATAATCAGTTATGTGACAAAAGTTTAGGTTACATATGCTTAATTACCAATTATACATGAAAAGGGTATTCTGGTAATTTACCTAAGGCATATAAACTACCTATCATACAACTACTTAAACGATGTGACCATAGGGTATAACCTCGGAAGGTTATTCCCTACCTACTATGGTTACCTAATGTATTTGGTCGGATCCTAATGATCGACCAAACTGGGTCGGGTTCGAGGGTATAGGCGATTTATTAGATCGCCTACCCTACGACCCTAGACAACGTGGTAATCAGTGGGCATAGTCCCAAGGGACTATGACCAACGTGATTACACTCACGTTGCGAAGTTCAAAAGAACTTCGCATTGACCATTACTGGTCAACGCTGAAAGTCAAACAAAGTTTGACTTTCGGACTCGAAAAGCAATAAAATAAGAAAAAGAACGAAAGAATACTTACGAAGGGTCCCCGAATGCTAATCCCGATTCAAGAATCTCAGGTATGAAACAATGGTTTCAACTTAGAGGTTCTCAAATCAGAATTCTAGTGATTTTAGCAATGGGGGGTATGGGGTATTTATAGGAATACCCGAACCGTTAAGATCGTTTCATGGAAAACGTGCCTTAATCCCATCCGTACATGTGTTGCAAAGTTATGGTGCTTAGGTGCTTAAATTCCATCCATACATGTGTTGCAAAGTTATGGTGCCTAAATTCCATCCTTATCCGCTGACTAAGCAAGTTTAGAATGTGTGGTTGTGAATTAAACAACGGCTAATACATCGAATCTGGTCCCGAATGCGAAAAACGATCCAAATGACGTGACGAATGGATTTTTATTATGGCGAACACTAAAATAAAATATTTTAGTGCTTACATAAATTTTTGGATGTCCGGATGTATTCAGAACGTAAGTTATGCGCGAAAATGCAAACTTGTGCACTTTTTGACACTTTTAGTCCCTGAATGACCCAAAAGTTTATTTTAGCACACCGAACCCCTCAAAGCCTATTTCTAAGCTATGTAAAGGATATTTATGGTATGTTTAACTTATGGTCATGTTCCGGAAGGTCTGTTACAGTTCAAATTGGCATACTTTCGCAGTTTGTCAACTTTAGTCCCTGTAAGCGAATTAACTTGTTTTCGGCATACCAAACCTTCCAAAACTTATTTCTAAGTTATGTAAAGGTCATTTAAGGTATGTTAAGCCTATTTCACTATTCTGGGGTGTTCGTTACATTAAACTGGTTATATTTACGCATCGATGCGCGTATAACCTTCTAGAAAGCGATTTAGAGTTTGAATTTGAACAAGAATTGATATGTGCAAATGATACACATATTTTTACAAATCCCAAGTATGAAATATAATATTTCATTGGTTCGGTATTTTTTTGATGGCCGTGAAGGCACAGGTGTTACAATTTTGAAACTCAGCATCCCAGACATCGGTTGTCGAAAAATAAAGCAGAAATCAAAATCTTTTTTGTATTTTTCTGAAACATAAAGCAGTAAAGAAATATTTACAAACATATCTACATACAATATTTTTGTTTGAGTTCGTGTTAGAGGATCATATCAGTTTATGACAAATCACTAGTACCGTTGAGCTCTAAACACTTTATGTGACATCTGTGGTTGTAATCATTGTAAACAGTTCAGTTATCAATGAAATAAAGTTATTTGATCCCAATTTTTGTTTGTTTATGTTTGATGTTTTTCATGTTTTGACTTTTATTCGATTTTAAACTATTTATCGCTTTCTAGAGAGTTATACGCAAACTGGTGCATAAAAGTAATCAGTTTAATGCGACAAATACTCTGGAACATCAATTTATGCTTAACATACCTTAAATAACCTTTACATAACTTAGAAATAAGTTTTGAAGGCTTTGGTATGGCAAAATCAAGTTAATTCGCTTACAAGGACTAAATTCGACAAACTGCAAAAGTATGCCAATTTGAACTATAATGAACATTCCGGAACATGAATAAACGCACCCTAAATATCCTTTACATAGCTTAGAAATAGGCTTTGAAGGGTTCGGTGTGCTAAAATAAACTTTATGCTCATTCAGGGACTAAAAGCGTCAAAAAGTGCATAAGTTTGCATTTTCGCGCATATCTTACGTTCTGAATATATCCGAACATCCAAAAATTTATGTAATCATTAAAACATTTTATTTTAGTGATTGGCTTGATAAAATTCCATTCGTCACGTAATTTGGATCGTTTTTGCGTTCGTTACAACTTCCATCGTAATTAACCGAACAACGCAACCGTACGACCAAACGAGATGACATCCGAGATGTTTTTGAGCATGTTTTGAGCTCCCTATACTTTAATTTCATTTTAGAGCCTTGAAATGAGGTTAACGGGGTTCAAACGCATCGAAAAAGGCCTTAAACACGAGCAGGGACCAAAACTGTCATTTTTGAAACTTTGCTGTATCTGGCACATGCTAGCGCCACGCGAGCACCTTCTGCCTATCCCGTGGCGCTACGCGAGCACCTCATCTGGGCAAAAACACCATTTTTGCACTTGCAGGTCCATTTTCAGCAGTTAACTTGAAGTTTAGGGGCTATTTTGTAACTTTTTCAATACCAATAGATGGTTTTGAGGCACCCCTAGTTTTCGAAAACCTTGTGCCCACTTGGACAGTCCAGATTAATGCTCGTTTATCAAGGAACGATCCGAACGGTCTTGTTTTTCCTATAAATACCCACCTCCATCTTCACTCTCAAACCCATACCTTTGAATCTGAATTGGTTCTCTAAGTTGATGTGATTAATCACTTCATACCTGAGAATATTCAGATCAAAGCTTCCATTCTTGGACCCTTTGTAAGTATTCTTTCGTTCTTTTACGTTTTAGCGTTAAAGTCAAACTTTGTTTGACTTTCTGCATTGACCAGTTTATGGTTAACGCGAAGTTCGTTTGAACTTCATAACGTGAGCGTAATCACGATGGTTATAGTCCCTAGTGACTATACCTACTGATTACCACGTTATCTAGGCTCAGTGACGAGTCGTAGTTTCGGCCAAAATGCGTTTTCTCACGTATTTTGTAACCAAACTACTATAGGGTGTCAAAACCGTTTGTTTTGATACCAAACCTGTTTTCTAACTTAACTAAACATGTTCTAACATGTTTAGCTCGTCACTTTTAGATTTGTGCTTGTCTAGGGTCGTAAAGGTAAGCGATCTAAACAATCGCTTATGCTTTCGAACCCGACCTATTTGGTCGATCATTAGGATCCGACCAAACAATTTAGGTGACCATAGTTGTATAGGGAATAACCTTCCGAGGTTATACCTTATGGTCACATCGTTTAAGTAGTTGTATGATAAGTAGTTCTTATGCCTTAGGTAAATTACCAAAATGCCCATTTCACGCTAAAATTCATTTTAAGCCTATGTAACTTAATTTTTAACATCTAAACTGATTTAGAAACAATATTAAACATGTTAAGGCATATTTCACTTGTCATAGGACTAGTTAGGCGTTCCAAACGCGTTTTACGCGAACGACGCGTTAAAGTGGCATAAGCTACCTAAACGGGTCGTAACGGGTCAAAAGCACTTAGGATAAGTTTCGTTTTAGTATGTAGGCTTTGTTAAACCATATTACATAAGTTCCCACACTTATTTGGTTTAAAAACCCTCGTACTACCCGATCCTCCGATAGGTCCGTTTATTAATGTAGATACCTATATTAGGTGCCGTTTGAATCCGTGATCTCTAGCTTTGCTTGGTGGATATCTAAAGTCTATTGAGCAATCTCAAGTGAGTACATAGTCCCCTCTTTTACTGTTTTTCAAACATTTTGGGGTGAAACACATGTGCCTACTTGTTACTTTCATGATTTTCATATCATATACTTGCTATGTTCATTAGTACATTTTTAGTACATGATTTCATTATGTTTTTGCTATGTATGTCCATTGTGTGCATACTTAGTACATTGTTTTACATTCATTTCATTTGCTATGTATGTTTACTTGGCATGCTAGCACATTGTTTTACATTGCATCTCTGTTGCATATGTTCTAGTAACATATGGACACATTGTTTACATCGCTACCTTGTATGTTCACTTAAGCATACTAGATACATTGTTTTCATATAACATGTTTACATTTGGTATAACATTTGGTTTGTACAAATGGGACTTATATACATTTATTAACATTAGCTACGCCGCTCGGTAGTAAGTAATGGTACCATAGGACTTTACAAATCCCGTTCCTGACATCCTAGGTTTGTTTGGGTGAAAGGAATGACTGAATCCGAAAACATTTCTTTTGATAACCTTGACTCTAGGGTTATCCGTCTGTCTCAAGGCTTGAATGCATGCGTTTAACTTACCACATAAATGTTTGTATCAGTATAACATGCATTTACTTTGCAAAACATAACTTTTTGATATATTCAAAATACTTTGTTTTGTACATTTTTACATTTGGTTTAAAGTGATTACACTTTACTTACCATACATAACATTTGTTACACATACATGACTACATTTTGACTTTTAAACATTTGACATGGTTTACACAAAGACTTTTAACAACTGATTTAAACATGGACTTTATACATTGGTGGTTTGTTTAAGTGACTTAAGTAACGAGACGTGTGTAGTATGATACAAGCATGGTGGATACGCCGCTGGTACTTCCTATATATAAGTGCTTGTATTGTATTACATGTCATAGCGTTATTTAAATCATTTAGTTTGGACTTATACATTTTGCACAAATAACATATTTTTTCACAAGACTTTTTTTACAAAAACAACTTGTTTTATACAACTTATTTTTACTTGGTTATTCTTTTAATCCTACATTATTCTTTTATTTATACATATCATCTGATTTTATCGCTTTTCAAATGATTTACAAAACAATTTACAAGGTTCATGACTGAATTTTATTAAACATTTCTCTAAAACCTAAGTCATGAATCCAATTTTTCACAAAACCTATGTTACTCACAGGCATTTTTATGCTGATGTACCTATTTTCACATGTGTTTTCAGGAGTTGTTGCTTAGGATGATGTTCATGACACTAGGGTGGACCTGTGCCTTAGAGACTTAAAATGAAGCTAGAATTAGTTTAACTATGTGATGTACTCTTGTTTCTTTTGTTTAAGACGATGTAACTCCTTGGGTCTTGTTTTGAGACAATATAATTCCACTTATGAATAAAATATTATTTTAATTACCATGGTTGTGTAACAATAATTCTGTTACAACACTCCCCGACATTTCCGCCACGATTTGATGTTTTACGTGGTCGGGGTGTGACAGAAGAATTGGTATCAGAGCCAATGGTTATAGGGAATTAGGTTATTAGTAATGCTTTGACCTAGACTATAACTTTTCTAGGACCCCAACACAAGTTGTCTTGTGTTTAGATTTTAAAACATGCACTTCACCTATCCTTAGGTGATCACCAAAACAAGAACCCAGTTTTCTAAAACGATTTTTGAAAAACAATCTTCTGTTTTCAAATGATTTATTATATGGTTTTGAACCCTTTTTGATTTTTCAAATTGATTTTGAAATTTTATCATTTGTTTTTGAATGATTCTTTTGGCCTTGTGCCTTCCAAGTTTTCAAAATCTCGTCAAAGTTTTCGGTTCTAAATAGTGTGAACACGTGCAAACTGGAAGGGTGAATGCCTGTACCCTGGGTTTTCTGTCTAAGGCTAGATTGTTCGTACAAATCCACATAATCGAACCAGTCACTCTTACCTGGGAACTCCTGGGGTGAGTGTTCACTTATAGGCGAGCATGTCTTCGCTAAGCATTATTTTTGGACCTATTTACTTTGATCAGTCACTGTGTGTCGTTTGTTTGCTTTGTGATACAGACAAATGACCACCATCTTTGCCTTTGTTGATTTTATTTCCTCTCGTTCTTTTCATCTAATCATCTCACTCGTTTCCTCTCATGTTTCCTCTTTTTAGCATGCCTCCTCGATGTGAAAACCCGTTAACAAATGCCGAGATGGCAGATATTCTGGCACAGCACATGGCTGCCGCACTCCCAAACATTATAGCTCAAGTGAACCAAGCCAATAACAATCAGAATGCTCCTTGTAACTTCAAGAGTTTTAATTCGGCTAAACCACTCAAGTTCAGTGGTACCGAAGGGGCAACTAGGCTCCTTCAATGGTTCGAGAGCATCGAGAGTACATTCCGCCACGTTCTGTGTCCTGAGAATTGGAAGGTCGAGTTTGCTTCGAGCGTGTTTCAGAAGAGGGCGCTTACATGGTGGAACGGGGTTATGAGAGACCGTGGTGCTGAAATTGCTTTAGCACAAACATGGGCTGAACTAAGAACTCTTATGATGAGGGAGTTTTGTCCTCATCATGAGCTACGAGTGTTGGAGAGGGAGTTTGATGATTTGAAACAGGAAAGTGGTGAGCACAGGGCGTATACTGATAGGTACGAAGAGCTGAGTTTGTTATGCCCAACAATGGTTACCCCACTCGATAAGGCTATTGAGAGGTACATCGATGGTCTACCTGACTCCGTACAAGACATCGTTACTGGTAGTAATCCTACCACTATCCGTCAGGCAATCGAGCAATCTGCGAAGTTGACTGAGTCGCAGATTCGAAAGGGTAAGTTGCACAGAAAGGGTGACAAGAAGGGTAAGAAGCAGGAGTCTGACAAGAAGGATAGCAAGAAAGGTAAAAACAAGAAGGGAAATGATGCGGGATCCTCAAAGGGTTCTAGGAAGCAGAAGGCTTCCCAAAACTATGTCGTTACTGCACAGGCTCAAGCTGCACAAAATCAGCCTGCGTAACAACCTGCCAAGAGGACTTATCTTGGCAATGCACCTTTGTGCAACAGGTGTAACGGCCATCACCTACCACACCTCCAGTGTCATCATTGCACCAACTGTGGGAGAAATGGTCATCTTGCTGCTACATTCCGCATTCCGGCCAACCAGAATCAGGCAGTTCAGAACCCGGCTCAACAAGTTGCTCAGCCTCCTGCTCAGCAACAAGGTCAAGCAGCAAGGCCTCACTTCCCACCAGGTTCTT
>JARYGA010008275.1:0-27638 GCA_030545235.1 Helianthus tuberosus
AAATGATTACATAAGAGACTACTAGGCTTCTTGCATGGAGTTGCAAATTCCACTTAGTAATTACCGGGCAACTTCCAGCCTATTACGTACTTTGCAAACCTGTGCTTAGTCTTTTGAAAATACGTAAGTTTTCACTGGTAAATAAAAATAACAGACACATTTTGAAAATATTTCAAAATCATTTTATATGCCATTTGGTATATTAATTTTCATAAATAACTTGGGACAAACTATACCTCTTGTTATCAGTATTAGAAGTGAATTTGAAGGAATTTGACCCAATTCAGTAACTTATATAGACTAAGCTATATAAGTCAACCGTACGCGCATAGGCGGCATCGGGTGATCAGATGAGTCAATGTCAAATTCATTATGCCAAAACATGTGTATTATATTACCACATCAGTTTATAATCCATATAACATGTTCATTATGGTTTAAAATCATTTTATGCACAAAAGGGCATAATCGGCATTTTTAAGGTATAATATAAGAACTTGCATAAAACCCGACAAATGATTATGATCAAATGGTATAACCTCAGAGGGTTATTCCATATATTAATATGATCATAATACAACTTCAAATAAGTAGCTAACTTAGCTTAAACGGGTCAGAATCAAAAGTCAAAGAAGAAGTCAAACTGCTTGACTTTCGGTTGTGAACCGAGCTATAAGCAGGAAATGAAAGGTTGAATACGATCTAACATGTTCTAATATGTTATACCAGCAAATATAATGTCAAAAATTGGTGTTTAGATACTTAGAAGTTCATTAATCATATGTTCCGAAAATCTGTGTTTTAACTTTTATTTTAATGTAACTTTGACCCGTCATTTGACCAACTTAACGTGATCTTCAGGTGGTGCCCTTATAGGGGATTATCACCTATCTTATTACGATCACGTAGCCATGTTCGATTCGAACATTGGCTTTACCATAATGGTGATAACCGAAAGTCAAAGCAAAAGTCAATTTGCTTGACTTTCGGCTAATAACTTAGCCTAGAAATGAAAAAGAACTAGGAAAGAACACTTACTAAGTGTTCTAGGAGAAGATTGAACTCAGTGGGAAGCCTCTTTATGATCAGAAGCACTCCAATAGTGAATTAGAGAGAAAGAAAGATAAGGTGCAAGTTTATGAGGCTCATGGAAGCCTCTATTTATACTTTTAAAAGATTAACAAGTTCATGCCAAGTGTTGGCATGTATTCTCAGCTGTTAACAAGTACCCTATGATGTGTTTGAAGCAGAAAGAAGTGGCAAAATCGTGAGAGAGGTGGCAATACATGCAGGTTGCCATGGTAGTCTGCCAAAACTGCCAGCTCCACAACCTTACGGACCGTAAGGGTAATGGCTTACAGTCCGTAAGGACCTTAGCGCGCCCATGGTTTTGAATTCCTTACAGTCTGTAAGACATGGGTTTTGCGGTACGTAAGGAACTATCAGGATCATTATTAATAACTGCCTTACAGTCCATAAGGCATATGCCTTGCGGTCCGTAAGGATCACTCAGAAGCCATAACTTTGGCATTTTGTCATAATTGGTCCATCCACAACCAATCTTCCATGATTTTACATATTTAGTCCCTCTCGTTCAAATAATTTGGCATATTTGAGAGTTGATTAGACACGTGTTGCCATATGATTCTATACAAATTTCCGAGGTGTTACATCATATCGTTTGATCCCCCAAATCTTACATTTGTGTCAAAATTCCTAACCATGTTATTTGTACATTGTTGACTTCTAGGAAGTGAACCTTCTTAGCATATGACTTCCAACTTGTGAATACACACTCATATCAATATGGTAGACCATAATAATAATGTCATGCACATTTCATATTCATGTTGTATGGCACATACAGCTACACAATCTCCTAGTTATATAATTCTACACATACTAATGCCTTCATCATCCTTCAATTGACAACTACATTGAAAGTTATCCAATTTAACATAACTCTACCATCTTTACTTGCTAGTAAGTCCACACATTTCATAATTAGTACCTGGTCAATTACTAATCATAATCAAGCAATTAATCCCACATATGGTGTGCATCACACCTTCAAAGCATCAGTACAACTATTAATGCACATTTCTACACAATTATAAAATCAACAAGATTACTCACATAAGTTCAATCAATTACGCCTTCCTCGTGTAAGTTTAATAAAAGTTACATCATTATCACATTTTATACATATTCATCAAGTTCTTGTATACAAATTCACCTTCTAACTTCACTTAGACATTTCCTCAAACATTTGATGTGCATACTATGCTCTAAGCACACTGTACAAGTATCTTATGCCTACTTTCATATTTTATAACATCAAGCATCATGAACATTTCTCTAGTCACAGATTGCACATGCAATACCATTAGACCATCCAAACAACACCCTCAACTTCTTGATGTGTATAAGAAATTTGTTATAAACTGTTTAGTTTCAAAACTTTAGTTCTTAATCTCTGATCGGAATTTCCTTCAGAGGTAATAGAGATCTATATGCCAGAAAGCTACAGTCAAAATTTTAGCTCATTCCAACGGTCGGATCTTCGCAAAAATCACTAATACTAGGCTGTATTTTAACAAAAATGGGAATACTAACAGCTTTGGAAATGGGTTCCAAAGTCGAGCTTAAACAACTCTATTTCTCATTTCCACCATTCAAAATTACCATCTAAGTGTTATAAACCTTATATAAAAAAATCAAGATCTTCAACGGTTAGATTTCATGGATCGTCCGGTTCTTTGTAACTGGGTTATAGAATAACATTCTGGATAGATTTGATTTATACAATTTTAACACCTTTAAACAAGGATTTAGGGAAATTGGAGCTTACCATTGCGTTCATAGCATTGGTAACTGGTTCCAGGTTGAATCTCACAACTCCGACCACCTCCAGCCATCACCGGCCACCACGAATCGCTGCCAAACGCGACCACCGACCACCCCTCTTTCTCTAGTTCTCTCTAACTTGAGAGAGAATTCTGCCCAAAATGAGCCAAAAGGGGCTTTTATACATTGACATGTGGTTATTTACATAATACTCCCCTTATGTTTGATTTTTACGACAATGGCCCTTCAAGTTTGGGCGAGTCACAATATGAGGTAGCCGTATTTCCCGGAACCGATCCCGTCATATTTATCGACATATATTACTAGAACACATTCTGTTACAATATGTTGCAACCCAACAGGTTATTTTCCCTCATTAATAATTCCCAACGAATTATAAAATAATATTTTATAACTTCATCTGAAATGGGATGTTAGCCTAGTATTTTATTTCATGATATACTCATATGGAAATGTGTTACTCGAATTTAAAATTCAGTTTTGGGGTGTTAGACATAAACGGAAAAGACTCAATCTTTGTCAAACAAGAGTTTTGACAAATAAAACATAGATTAATATAAACTATAATGTTAAAATGAATGCAAAATCGGAAGCCTGAGCGAATTAAATTTTAACTTTAAATAGAATCATATTTTATTTGTTCTTAATAAATATCTCACAATAATTATAAAACGGAAACGCGAACAAATTAAAACCGACAAACCCGTTGAGTGATGCATTTGCAATTCGTTAAACCTGTTAAACAAACCATAGGATGTTTCATGAAACTAATCTTTAGACAAAAAACCGAAGCTTCACACTTTGAATCAACGAATCGTCACGCTTGTTCACAAAACCGAGATCTTGAATCAACTCCTTGACCCGTATCTTGAAACCCGAATACCCGAACACGTAACTGATGTGTGCAGAATGTAACATATAAATTACATCAAATGAGGCATAAAACTAACCCTTTTTTAGTACTAATGTTGGAAAAAGTGTGTTTTTGTCTTCCTTTTGAATTTACAGGATCAAATGAGCTTAAACGAGCAAAAGGAACAAATATACAGCCAAAACCAACATAAATACAAAGAAAAGAAATAAACGTGACATGCCTGACCCCTCGGCATCATCCCCAAAGCAAAAGAAAAAACAAAGAAACAGAAGACTGACCACGGGGCCGTGCCCACTGGACACGGAGGCGTGGTCAGACGCCTGCAGAAAATACAAAGCTGTAGAAACTTTTACGCCTACCACGAGGGTGTGCCCAGCTCAGCACGGGGCATGCTCAACGCTAAGATACGCATAATCTTGCAAAATCTTGGTAGTACAGATACGCTTTTGCCCACGGGGTCGTGCCCGCTGGACACGAGCCGTGTGGAGCCCTCTGCTGTCACATGCAATTAATGAAGGAAGAGAAAAGGCTGGCCACGGGGGCGTGCCCGCTGGACATGGGGCCGTGGCCAGGGCTCTAAGCAGGCTATAAATAGGGGTGCTTGGTTTACTTCAAAGGAATCCCTTGGCAAACCACTACTCTCCCACTTTGCCACCACTCCACCACCACTACAACACCCACATCCACCACCATCATCCATCTTTAGAATATGTAGTAGTCTCGGGATCCAAGATTGATAGTAAGAGTTATTACCAATCAAAGGCCATGTTTGGTTAAGCCTCTTACATCACTTGGTGAAGACAAGTCTTTTATGTATTACTTTTGATTTTTAATCTTTCGACACTTTTTATTTGGTTTTGTATTAATAACTTTAATAACTAGTTTCTTATGTTGAAGGTGAATTTTCTTTATCATATGTCCGTGGTGTCTTGGCATTACTTTACTGTCTATATAAAGTAATAGATTTACACCATTCATGTCTCTACGGTCTATATAGAGGCATTTTGGCTACCTGTTCGGGGGTTAAGGAATGGTTTAGTAAGGTTCTTGCATTTTTTCAGTGTATAGATCCTACAAGGACCTGGGTCAAGCTTACTAGGACCTCCTTCAATACCCACTGGTATTGGATGGCGGGGGTGCGAATAGCTTGATCCCCTCATATGTAAACTACTATTAATACATTAAACCGGTTACTTGGGATTGTATCCCTGCTGACTCAAACCACTTAGCCGAGGGTAACGTCACCTTCAAAAGAGGGGCCTATCACTTTTCGCATTAATAACTTAATTAATTATCTTTCAATATTCTGACCCTTTGGGATTGTATCCTTACTGACTCAAACCACTGGGTTGAGGGTAACGTCACCTTCAAAAGAGGGGCCAACTACTATAACTAAGATAATCTCTTAAAAAGTCCGAAAGTGCAAAAATCATCAAAGGATACATTAAAGGCGAGTCGGATCCAAGTGATTCATCTTGTCTATCTGTTTATATCTTATTTTTATTTCTGTATTTTTAGTTTTTATTTTCATGATTTAACCTTTCCTCAAAAGATTTTAGATTGATTAGGTGTTGAGGATAAATCGGTACTAAAAGCTATTGTGTCCTTGGATGACCTCGGTATCTTACCAACGCTATACTACGCTCACGATGGGTGCACTTGCCCAAGTGTGTGTCTAGTGTTAGTAGAATATCGTGTTTTATAAATTTAAAACTTGATTAACATGTAAAATAGGTTTAAAATATCAATAAAACATATCACGCTTTGCACACACCAAGTTTTTGGCGCCGTTGCCGGGGACACAAGGATTTTTAGAAAGTTAGGAATCAACGGCCCAATTATTTTTATTTATTTTTCTATTTTTTTAGGATTTTTCTTAATTTTTCAGTTTCTGCAGACTTCAGCACGGGCCGTGCCGGGTCGGACACGGTGCCGTGCCCAGCAAACTTATGGGTAGTTTTCGTTTTCTGAGTTACAAAAGAGTGACCATGGGGCTGTGGCGGTGCACCACGGGGCCGTGCTGAACTCCCCAGTAACTGGTATCCTTAAAAACAATCACTGTAACCACGACCACGGGCCGTGGTCAGCGACCACGGGGCCATGGTGAGACATCTGGTAAGTTTCTTTTTTTGTTATTATCGCATGACTTGGAACCTAGTCGCAACACTTGAACTCTATACGCAGTGCATGAGCTCCAGTTCCAATCAAGACATAAAAGAGCCTCTAGACGAACCCGAACGCTTTCTAAGAAAGAGACTAAAAGCTAAAATTCAAGAGAAAGCTTCAGGGGACCAACTTCCAATGTCGGATCAACGTACCCTGATGGATTACCTACGGCCCACGGTAGGTAATCTTAGAGCTGCCATCAATGCACTGAATGTCGATGCCAACAACTTCGAACTTCGGCCGCATTTAATTCAAATGCTCCAATATTCCGCAACCTTCCATGGCCTAGCTGATAAAGATCCCCATTTACATATTACCAACTTTTTGGAAATATGTGATACCTTCCAGATCAACAAAGCATCAAACGACGCCATCTGCCTCCGAATGTTCCCGTTTTCACTAAAAGACCGAGCAAAGGCTTGGCTTAAACCCTCCCAAATGGTTCGATAAACACTTGGGACGAACTTGCCCAAAATTTTCTATATAAGTATTTCTCGCCCTTTAAAACCGCTAAATTAATGACTGAAATCAATACATATTCACAAGAGGACGGGGAATCCTTATATGAAACTTGGGAAAGATTCAAGGAGCTATTAAGAAAGTGTCCTCATCATGGTCTTGCAGTGTGGCAACAAGTATCCACTATCTATAATGGGTTGTTGCCACACACAAGACAAACACTCG
Source organism: Helianthus tuberosus (assembly GCA_030545235.1). NCBI lineage: Eukaryota > Viridiplantae > Streptophyta > Magnoliopsida > Asterales > Asteraceae > Helianthus > Helianthus tuberosus. The sequence goes on from JARYGA010008275.1 coordinate 6,593, forward strand.
ACTCTAGCTCCGGGGGACTCCTAGGTAATCGTCGCCCAAATGAAATTTATAATCAAATTGAGGAAATTGCTCAAAACAATTTTCAATGGCACACTCCCCGAGGCACAAAATCTATTACCCCGGGCGCCCATAAGGTGGATGAAAACACCTCTTTACAAGCCAGAATCGAGGCCCTATCTTCAAAAATCAAAAAGTTAGAAATGCCAAAAACGGCCTCGGTTATGGCTTGCGAAGGGTGTGGTGGGCCACATGAAAATTGGAGTTATATGAAAGAAATGGATAATCTAACGGAAACGGTAAACTACATTGATAATAGACCTAGGCCGTCGGGTCCCCCAACGGGCACCTACAACCAAGGATGGCGTAACCACCCAAACCTTGGTTGGAGGGACCCCGGCAACAGTAGTAATCAACAAAACCAAAACCAAAACCAACGAACAAACTTTCAACAACAACCAAGAAATGAGTCACAAAATTTCTCTCAACAACAACAAGGGGGACGGGAGAGGCTTGAAGACACTGTTTCACGCCTCATCTTCAAAACTGAAAAAAGGAACTCGGATCAATTCCTACAAATGGAATCGAACTTTAGAAATCAACAAGCTAGTATCCAAAACATTGAAAAACAACTAAATCAACTAGCCCAAAATTTCTCTGAGAGGCCACAAAGCGCACTACCAAGCAATACCGAAACCAACCCAAAGGCGCAAGTACATCTCATAACACTAAGAAACCAGACCGTAGGTCCCGAGTGGGCCCCACTACCCCCATCCAACAAAAGTCCACCCGTTCAAACCACGAACTCACCTCCTACCCAAAAAGAAACAACTCCCCCGTCAAATCCCAAACCTACAAAGAACCCCTCAGTGCCCTACCCCAGTCGCTTACTTCGCCAAAATACCGACGAGGAATTAACAAAATTCATAAACTTACTAAAACAATTGCATATCAATCTTCCATTTGTGGAGGTCCACACTCAAATGCCAAAATATTCAAAATTTATGAGAGACTTCCTCACTCATAAAAGGAAGATTGAAACATTGCAATTAGTCAATTTGAGTGAAGAATGCTCCGCCGTGCTACTCAATAAACACCCACAAAAGAAAATCGATCCCGGAAGTTTCACCATCCCTTGTTCCATTGGGGGATCACCTGTACGCAATGCACTAGCCGACCTTGGGGTTAGCATCAATCTCATGCCCGCATCAATGTTTGACCGACTCGGACTAGGTAAGACAAGCCCCACAAAGATGAGCATACAACTCGCCGATAGGTCTATCAAATACCCACAAGCGTCGAGAATTTATTGGTAAAAGTCGGAGACTTTTCTTCCCGGCCGACTTTGTCATACTCGACATGGAAGAAGACACCAAAATACCACTCATTCTAGGAAGACCATTCCTTGCCACCGCTCACGCAAGGGTGTATATGAGTGATGGGAAGTTAACATTGAGGGTCGGAGACAAAGAGATGAAGTTTGGGGTTGGGAAAAGAGTAGAAGACGACCCGGTCAACTACATGGATGTCATAAACTCAAGCTTGGATGACGCTCTCTGACGGTGCAACACGGGATGCGAGACATCCCTCTCGGGTAACATATGACTGACTTAGGGTCTAGCCAAGGACCCTTATAAACGTGGCGCACCACGGAGGCATTCCGCGGAACTATCCGTAGTTTTTACTTTAGTGTAACTTTTATATTTTCTAGTTATTTTTACTTTTCAGGAATAAAACACACTCAAAGGTGGAGGTTACCAAAGGAACGTTAAAACCACACCCCATGCACGAAAACAGAGCCTCCCGACAATTTTCCAGCATTACAGCAAGTTCAGCAACGGGCCGTGCTCAGCCCAACACGCCCCGTGCCCAGGCTCTGTAGAAAATTTGCCCAGTTCAGGTAACTGGGCACGGGGCCGTGCTCACTGAACACGCCCCGTGTCCAGCCTTCTGTTAAATTCTGTTACTAACGATCTGACCACGGGCCGTGCCCGGACCAACACGGGGCCGTGGCCAGACGCCCAGTAACATAAAATTTTATTTTTCAACACCTTTTTACACATTCAATCAACCTAAAAATTTATTTTTGGGACACATTGAGGACAATGTGTAATTTAAGTGGGGGGGGGGGGGGGGATGCTAAACCCTTGAATTTTACATGTCCTAATAACGAGCCTTACACAAAACTCTATTGGAACCGCTAATCACCCCAAATTTTTTTTTTTTTTAAATTCAATTTTTTTACTTGTCTTGGTTTAATTTGGAAATAACAAGTACTAAAAAGGTTATATTTTTACAAATTTACAACTGATAGCGTCGTGATAAAAAGAAACTAAATAAGAAAATTATGAAAAGGCATGACAAATCTTTTAAAATTTGATTACATATACTTGATCACAATATAAACCCGTTCCCACAACAAGTGAGTTTTGAGCCTTTATTGAGCATACAAGCATATATCTTTAAACTAAATGCTCATTTTTTGTTTATTGTGTGAATAGCCGCTTGGTTCTTACGACTCTAGAACTTGCCACGACGATACATTCCCGGTCCTTACCAACTTGAACCCAAGTAAGTAAATGATGGAGGCACTAGGACTAACTCATTTTTCTTTCAACGCCGTTATTTTTCATTTTTTTATCACCTAACCAAAATCCCCCTAGTTAACTCCTTTGACCCTAAACCTTTTCATTTCAAAACCCACAAAACAAACCCTTTACCCACCAAAACCCTTTTTCTTTTCAACCCCTTTGTTTTAGTAAAAAGCTCGGTTATCTTGTGACGTTTCTTATAAAAAAAAATTGTAAGTCTTGCAATAAACAAACAAGTTCCTCAAAGAAACTTTGTTTGAATATTCTTAGTTTAAATAAAAGTCACAAAAACAAAAAGTTTTACGACGACCGACGCTTTTTACGCTTTTAGCCATTTTTACTAACCACTAACCAAAATCACCTACCCCTAGCCCAAACCTAACCCTTTCCCAAAGTCCTCTTGATATTTACAAAGGTCTATAGTTAAAAAGGAGGAGGTTTGATTGCTTGGCAAGCATATGGTAGAAGTAAGTTCCATGCCGGTCTCAAGTGTTTCACAAAAATACATCTTCGGCCGAGTGTTGAGTGATCCTCCGTGAGGTATGTGAACTTGTATATAAATAGAATTTTAAAGAGGCATGTTATGCCCAAATAAGTAATTTTTCTTATAAAGTGTTCTAAATAAATCACAACGAATATGATTGTAGATAAAATAAAAATAAAACCCAATAATGATCTTGGATTCCCGACACTCAAGACAAGCCCAAAACTTCTCTTCTACCTATTCCATGTGGGTGTGTAAAGCCACATATTAAAGAGTTTTGCTTGAGGACAAGCAAAGATTCAAGTGTGGGGGTATTTGATGTGTGCAAAATGTAACATATAAATTACATCAAATGAGGCATAAAACTAACCCTTTTTTAGTACTAATGTTGGAAAAAGTGTGTTTTTTTCTTCCCTTTAAAATTACAGGATCAAATGAGCTTAAACGAGCAAAAGGAAGAAATATACAGCCAAAACCAACATAAATACAAAGAAAAGGAATAAACGTGACATGCCCGATCCCTCGGCAGCATCCCCAAAGCAAAAACAAAGAAACAGAAGACTGACCACGGGGCCATGCCCACTGGACACGGGGGCGTGGTCAGACGGCTGCAGAAAAGACAAAGCTGTAAAAGCTTCTACTCCCACCACGGGGGCGTGCCCAGCTCAGCACGGGGCATGGTCAATGCTAAGATACGCAGAATCTTGCAAAATCTTGGTAGTACAGATATGCTTCTACCCACGGGGCCGTGCTCGCTGGACACGGGCCGTGTGGAGCCCTCTGCTGACAAATGCAATTAATGAAGGAAAAGAAAAGGATGGCCACGAGGGCGTGCCCGCTGGACACGAGGTCGTGGCCAGGGCTCTGTGCAGTCTATAAATAGGGGTGCTTGGCTCACTTCAGATGCATCCCTTGGCAAACCACTACTCTCCCACTTTGCCACCACTCCACCACCACTACAACACCCACATCCACCACCACCATCTATCATCCATCTTTAGAGTGTGTAGTAGTCTCGAGATCCAAGATTGATAGTAAGAGTTCTTACCAATCAAAGGCAATGTTTGGTTAAGCCTCTTACATCACTTGGTGAAGACAAGTCTTTTATGTATTACTTTTGATTTTTAATATTTTGGCACTTTTTATTTGGTTTTGTATTAATGACTTTAATAACTAGTTTCTTATGTTGAAGGTGAATTTTCTTTATCATTTGTCTGTGGTGTCTTGGCATTACTTTATTGTCTATATAAAGTAAAAGATTTACACCATTCATGTCTCTACGGTCTATATTGAGGCATGTTGGCTACCTGGTCGGGGGTTAAGGGAATGATTTAGTAAGGTTCTTGCCTTGTTCAATGTATAGATCCTGCAAGGACCTGGGTCAATCTTACTAGGACCTTGGTGTGGGTCAGGTGTATGATGTTTTTCTTTATATTTTAAGCCCTTTTTAACACGTTAGTCAAGTTTTAAATTTATAAAACACGATATTCTACTAACACTAAACACATACATGGGCAAGTGCACCCATCGTGAGTGTAGTATATCGCTGGTAAGATACCGAGGTCGTCCAAGGACACAAGAGCTTTTAGTACCGATTTATCCTCAACGTCTAATCAAATCAAAACTTTTAGAAAAGGTTTTAAACATGAATATAAAAACTAAAAATGCTGAAAAATAAACGAAAATAAAAACAGATAGACAAGATGAATCACTTGGATCCGACTCGCCTTTAGTGTAACCTTTGATGATTTCCGCACTTTTGCACTTTTTAAGAGATTATCTTAGTTATAGTAGTAGGCCTCTCTTTTGAAGGTGACGCCCTCAACCCAGTAGTTTGAGTCAGCAAGGATACAATCCTAGAGGGTTGGAATATTGGAAGATAATTAATTAAGTTATTAATGCGTAATGTGGTAGGATCCTCTTTTGAAGGTGACGTTACCCTCGGCTAAGTGGTTTGAGTCAGCAGGGATACAATCCCAAGTTGTCGGGTTAATGTATTAATAGTAGTTTACATATGAGGGGATCAAGCCATTCGAACCCCCGCCATCCAATACAAGTGGGTATTGAAGGAGGTCCTAGTAAGCTTGACCCAGGTCCTTACATGATCTATACACCGAACAAGGCAAGAACCTTACCAAACCATTCCCTTATCCCCCGACCAGGTAGCCAACATATCTCTATATAGACCGTAGAGATATGAATGGTGTAAATCTTTTATTTTGTATAAACAGTAAAATAATGCCAAGACACCACGGACAAATGATAAGGAAGTTTCACCTTCAACATAAGAAACTAGTTATTAAAGTCATTAATACAAAACCAAATAAAATGTGCAAAAGATTAAAAATCAAAAGTGTTACACTAAATGCTTGTCTTCACCAAGTGATGTAAGAGACTTAGGCAAACATGGCCTTTGATTGTTAAGAACTCTTACTATCAATCTTGGATCCCGAGACTACTGCACACACTCTAGGTGGAAGATGGATGATGGTGGTGGATGTGGGTGTTGTGATGGTGGTGGAGTGTGGGTGAAGTGGGAGAGAGGTGGTTTGCCAAGGGATGCCTTTGAAGTGAGCCAAGCACCCCTATTTATAGCCTGCACAGAAGCCCAGACACGGCCCCCGTGTCCATCCTCTTTCTCTTTCTTCATTAATTTCAATTGTCTTTATTAGGCTCCACACGCCCCCGTGTTCACTGGGCACGGCCCCGTGTGCAGAAGCGAATATGTACTATCAAGATTTGCAACATTTTGCGAATCTTAGCGTTGACCACGGCCCGTGTTGAGCTGGGCATGCCCCGATGCTTGGAATAGAAGCTTCTATGGATTTGTCTTTTCTACAGGTACCTGACCACGCCCCCATGTCCACTGGGTACGGGGCCGTGGTCAGCCTTCTGTTCCTTTGTTTTTGCTTGGGAAGATGCTGTCGAGGGGTCGGCATGCTACGTTTATTCCTTTTCTTTGTATTTATGTTAGATTTGAATTCATATTTGTTCCTTTTGTTCAATTAAGCTCATTTGGTCCTGAAAATACAAAAGGAAGACAAAAGTATACTTTTTCCAACATTAGTACTAAAAAAAGGTTAGTTTTATGCCTCATTTGATGTAATTTATATGTTGCATTTTACACACATCAAATACCCCCACACTTGAATCTTTGCTTGTCCTCAAGCAAAACTCTTTATAATGTGGCTTACACGCCCAAATGGAATGGGTAAAAGAGAAGTTTTGGGCTTGTCTTGAGTGTCGGGAATTCAAGATCTTTATTGGGTTTTATTTTTATGCTATTTACAATCCTATTCGTTATGATTTATTTAGAACGTTTCATAGGGGAAATTACTTATTTGGGCATAGCATGCCTCTTTAAAATTCCATTTATATACAAGTTCACATACCTCACGGGAGATCACTCAACACTCGGCCGAAGATGTATTTTTGTGAAACACTCGAGACCGGCATTGAACTTACTTCTACCATAAGCTTGCCAAGCAATCAATCATCCTCCTTTTTAACTATAAACCTTTGTAAATATCAAGAGGACTTGGGGAAGGGTTAGGTTTAGGTTAAAGGTAGGTGGTTTGGGGTTAGTGGTTAGTAAAAAGGGCTAAAAGCGTAAAAAGCGTCGGTCGTCGTAAATTTTTTTGTTTTTGTGACTTTTATTCAAACAAAGGATTCTCAAACAAACTTTCTTTGAGGAACTTGTTTGTTTATTGCTAGATTTCATTTTTTTAATAAGGAACGTCACAAGAAAACTGAGCTTTTTACTAAAACAAAAGTGTTTAAAAGAAAAAGGTTTTGGTGGGTAAATGGTGTTTGTTTTGTGGGTTTAGAAATGAAAAGGTTTAGGCTCAAAGAGGCTAACTAAGGGGATTTTGGGTAGGTTAAAAGAAAAAGAAAAAATAATGGTGTGGAAAAGAAAAAGGGTTAGTCCTAATGCCTCCATCATTTACTTACTTGGGTTTAAGTTGGTAAGGACCGGGAATGTATTGTCGTGGCAAGTTCTAGAGTCGTAAGAAACCAAGCAGCTATCCACACAAGAAACGAAAAATGAGCATTTAGTTTAAAGATATATGCGTGTATGCTAAATAAAGGCTCAAAACTCACTTTTTGTGGGAATGGGTTTATAATGTGATCAAGTATATATAATCAAATTTTAATCAGATTTGTCATGCTGTTTCATAATTTTCTTATGTTGGTTTTTTTTATCACGACGCTATCGGTTGTAAATTTGTAAAAATATAACCTTTTTAGAACTTTTTATTCCCAAATTAAACCAAGACAAGTAAAAAAAACGAGAAATTTTTGAAATTTTTTTTTTGGGGTGATTAGCGGTTCCAATAGAGTTTTGTGTAAGGCTTGTTATTAGGACTTGCAAAATTTCAAGGTTTTAGCATCCCCCCCCCCCCCCATATTTAAATTACACATTATCCTCAATGTGTCCCAAAAATAAGTTTTTAGTTTGATTGAATGTGTAAAAAGGTGTTTAAAAACAAAATTTTATGTTACTGGGCGTCTGGACATGTAAGACCCAACTTAAAATAACAAGATTAAAGATACAAAACATGCATTTAGTACAAAAATTTCGAGTTTACAAAAACTTTCATGATTTTAAGACCATACATGATCATAATATTCAAGTTATAATCCTATTAATTAAACCTTCAAGACATGACTTCAGGTGTTTACATATTACTAAAACAAAATAGATCAAGTGCGGAAGCTTTGTTTAGTGCGTTCGATTCTTGATAACTGCTTGATCGCCATCCGGATTAGGTCCACCATCACCTACGGTCAAAACCATGAAAATAATTAGTTTTGACACTTTAAAAATAGAGTATAAACAAGTTCCGTGCTCAAACATGTCAAAACAACAAAATTTCACGGACATGGGGTGATGGCGTCGCGCGACCGGGATAAGGGTTGGCCCTCGCCGCACGCCACCATCGTCGCGTCGCGCGACGGTAAACTTGTTTGGCCGTGGCGTAGCGCCACGGTGTGTTTTTGACAGAAGGTTGTTGGCTGGAGCTGTATATCAGCCCAGCACCATTTTTATCAAAATCCAAACTTTAAATCAACATAACTTTTGACTCGGGCGTCCGTTTTAGCCGATTATTTTTCCCACGCGGACGTAATTAAATTACGGACCCGTTTATCAACACAATTCACACAAATTTTCAGTTTAAAAACAATTGGCCTTTATTTTGGCTCTTTATTTATTCGACCCGCTTATCTACAAGTTCAACAACTTCTTTTATTGTCATCTCATGTCTTTTGCCAATTTACCCAATCCCGGGTTTACCCACTATAGCGTTTCGCTCCCCACACGAGTGTTACTTACGCAGAATTAACATGCTTGTTTTCAAGAATTTAAACATGCTCTTATTACCCATTTAACGAGCACAAATTTCCGAACTATAATCCTCATAACAAGGATTGATTTTGCAACATGTTTAGCGTGTCCGCTTCACGGCTTACGCTTTATTTATAACCAATCAACAAGTGATGGTCATTCACCTCGAAATTTACAACTCGACTTTGATTTAACCCGTTTGGATGTCGAATGGAGACCACCATTTCGAAGACATTCCAAACTCTATTTCTAACACATGTTTTGACCCGTTTTAATTGTCTAAAGCACTTCGTCACTTCCGTGACTTAACGGGTTTTCTTGTTTGGCTAATTTCCAACACAATGAACTAGAATAAATAAATAACATAACGTAACGAAACCATAGGTTGCGTACCTTTAGAGCACACCCTTCAACCGCATATCACCTCCGGCTTGTCCGCTTGACGATCCGGATTCTTTACCTAAAGAGTTCCATTCACAACCAATTTAGAACCCTTTTTGCAATCATTTATCATAATTCATTATGATATTCGAATTTGCGTTTCTATCCGATTATTAACATTTTAATCCTCACTTAGGCGTTTTAACAAACACCTAGCAGGTCGGATTTTTACATAATCAATACTAAATTCATGACTTGTTGTTTCCATCTAAATCAACTTCAATTTAGCAAATCTATACTAAATTTTAACATCAATATTTCAGAATTTACTACATGCATTCAGATTTTACTAGAATAAGAATCATCATCCTAGTGTTTATTTAGTTTCTACAAACTCACTAATCACCTACAATGGTGATTATAAACCCCACAAGTTTAATGCTAGATTTTAACAAGAAATCATCTAGGGTTTATCTCTAGACATCAATTCGCTTCTAATTTCATCAATACAACAATCATGCAGGCTCAATTTTGATTTTTCTTAATTAACCTCAAATTGAACATGAATCAAAATACCAAAATTTTGCATACCTTTTGATCCCTGCAACGACGTGATCACTAATGTGTATTCAGATTTCGATTTAGACTTGATTTAGGCTTCCAATTTATGAGTTTTTGTGAATTTTAGGGTTTGAAAGAAACCCCCTGGTCGCCCTCTTCTTCTAATCGATCCAAGCACACACACATGTGTGTGTTTGGTGAGTTATTTGTTATTTAATCATTAAAGTTTCAGTTTTTATTAATTTGGTCCCTCAACTTTTGTTTAACTTATAGTTTAGGTATTTTACCCTTAATATAAGTCTCTTCAAGACTCGTAACTAACTGGGTTATAATTTCCTAGTTAGTTGATTCTCGTTTGATTAATACTTTATAATGAAACTATAAAGTTTTATATTTTTGGGGTGTTACAAGTCCACCCCCCTTAAAAGGGGTTTCGTCCCCGAAACCGAATTACGTACCAAATAACGTAGGGTAGAGCCGTTACATTTCCTCTTTGGATTCCCATGAGGTATCCGAACCCTTCCGGTGCTCCCATTTGACCTTTACTTGATTGATTTCTTTGTTCCTTAAGATTTTCACCTTACGATCCAAAATCGCAATCGGCTTCATCGCATAATTAAGGCTATCATCCACCTCGATGTCATCGTAGTGGATATAAGCTGTTTCGTCCACTAGACATTTCCGAAGATGTGACACGTGGAATGTGCTATGAATTCCGCTTAATTCCTCCGGTAGTTCAAGGCGGTATGCTACCTTTCCTACTCGTTCAACAATCTTAAATGGCCCAATAAATCTCGGGCTTAATTTTCCTCTTTTTCTGAATCGGATAATCCCCTTCCAAGGGGATACCTTAAGCATGACCTTATCGCCAACCTGAAACTCGATCGGTCTTATCCTTTTGTCCGCATACGACTTTTGTCTATCTTGAGCCGCTTTCAAGCGCGCCCGAACCATATCAATCTTTTCATTAGTGGCTCGAACTATGTCTTTATGGGCGAGTTCACGTGGACCCACCTCATCCCAACACACTGGGATCCGGCATTTCCTACCGTAAAGCATTTCGTATGGTGCCATCCCGATGCTAGCATGGTAGCTGTTATTATACGAAAACTCGACCAATGGTAGATAAACATCCCAACTACCTCCTAAGTCGATTATACATGCCCGTAGCATGTCTTCCAATTTCTGTATAGTTCTTTCGCTCTGTCCATCCGTCTGAGGATGGTACGCAGTGCTAATGAACAATTTTGTTCCCATTTGCTCTTGGAAATCTCGCCAAAAATTGAAGTGAATCTGGTATCCCTATCGGACACGATGGATACCGGTACTCCGTGGCGTGCCACTATCTCATTAGTGTAAACCTCCGACATCTTTTCTGACGTATAAGTCTCTCGTATCAGAATAGAGTGAGCACTCTTTGTCAGTCTATCAACAACTACCCATATTGCATCAAATCCGCGGTTCGTCCTTGGTAGTTTGGTTAACAGGTCCATTGTAATATGTTCCCATTTCCAAACCGGAATTTCCAACGGTTGGAGCTTACCGTATGGTTTTTGGTGTTCCGCCTTGACTTGCAGACATGTCAGGCATTTCTCCACGTATTTCACTACATCTCTTTTCATTCCAGGTCACCAACAGTTTTGTTTCAAGTCGTTATACATCTTGGTCGCTCCCGGATGGATATAATAACGGGATTTGTGAGCTTCATCGAGTAGAAGCTTTTTAACTCCACATGTGTTAGGAACCCAAATTCTATTGAAACGTGTTTTCAAACCGTGATTGCCTTCTTCAAGATCCTTGAACTGGCCAACAATTCTTTCCTTTTTCTAGTTTTCCACCTTCACTGCTTCAACTTGTGCTTCTCGGATTCGTTCTAGTAAGCCCGAGGTCACAATAAGCTGCATTGATTGTACTCGTATCGGGGCGTAATCTGCCTTTCGGCTCAACGCATCTGCCACTACATTGGCTTTCCCGGGGTGATAGTGTATTTCACAATCGTATTCCTTGACCGTTTCCAACCATCGCCTCTGCCTCATGTTTAATTCCTTCTGATCGAAGAAATATTTCAAACTTTTATGGTCGGTAAAGATGGTACATTTTACCCCATATAAGTAATGTCTCCATATTTTAAGGCAAATACCACTGCTGCCAGCTCCAAGTCATGAGTCGGGTATTTCTTTTCATGGATCTTCAGTTGTCTCGAGGCATAGGCTATAACCTTGCCTCGTTGCATTAAAACACATCCGAGTAAACCACCATGTCGTCAACTCCATCCGGCAACGTTAATACCGGAGCGTGAGTTAACTCTTCTTTAAGTGTTTGGAAGGCTTTCTCTTGTTCGATGCCCCATACAAATCTCTCATATTCACGTTTCAGTTTGGTTAACGGCTTTGCGAATTTAGAGAAATCTTATATAAGTCTCCGATAATAACCCGCAAAACCTAGGGAACTCTTAATCCTTAATGGATTCTTCGGAGGTTTCCATTTGTATACAGCTTCTATTTTTGAACGGATCCACTGACACTGCATCGGCATTAATAACATGCTCTAAAAACTGTACGTCACGTAGCCAAAAGGCACATTTTGAAAACTTCGCGTAAAGTCTCTCACGCCCAAGCGTTTCAAGTATTACACGCAAATAACACTCGTGATCCGTTTCACTTCTTTGAATACACGAGAATATTGTCAATGAATATTATCACTGATTTATCTATCACCAATTTGCAGACGCGGTTCATGAGGTCCATGGAAACCGCAGTTGCATAGGTTAATCCGAAAGACATTACTTAAGATTTCGTAATGTCCATAACGCGTTCGGAATGCTATTTTCGGTATGTCTTCATCTTTCACCTTTACGAATAATACCGGCGCTCCTCACGGCGAAACGCTCGGCCGTATTAATCCTTCATCGAGAAGAACTTGCAACTGTAATAAAAATTCTTATAATTCTGATGGCTCAATCGATAGGGAGCCTTGGTTACCGGTGTCATGCCCGGAAGCTACTTCAATGCCAAACTCCTCCTTGTTTTCAGTTGGTATCTCCGGTAGATTTTCCGGAAAAACATCTTCTACTCTCGTACGACTAATATGTCTAACTTTTCTAAAGACTCTTTAGTCGGATTATGTAAGTACGCCATATACGTCTTACATTCATATTGAACAAGTTTATTAGCTTATATAAATAAACAATTTAGGGGACTACTATTTTTCTCCCCATAATTATTAATATGTTTTCCGCTTAGAGATATTAGTTGTATCTCCTTACGGATGCATATTACCTTTGTGTGATATCAAGCTAGTCAATCCCTCCCGATGACCACTTGAAATTTTTCACATTGACTTAGGAATTAGGTCGATGAAATATTCTTTGGCGTCAATACTCAATGTACAGTTTCAGCACCTCTTATAAACAATAGAACTTTTATTATTACCTATTTCTTAAAGCATAGGTAATTTCGTTAATGCGAATGTAAGATGTTGAATAAATCGATATAAAACAAACGATTTATTTGCGCCTGTAACAATTAAAATTCATGTTGAAATTGAATTTACAAGAATATACCTGAAACGACATCAGGTTCAGCTTTAGCCTCTGTGGCTATCATATAAAACGACCTTGCCCTGGATTTCTGGGCATCAGACTTTGTGTCGGTTGTGTCTTTGGTTCCAAGCCTCTCTGAACATTTAGACTTCTTATGTCCTGGCTTACCACATGTACCCTTGTGAATTTTTCCACAAAATTTACACTGATGTAACACACTTTTTGTAACTTGGATTCATATCCAACACCCTCCTTTCTTCTCTTTCTTGTAATACGCTGTCTTTCAATTCAGCCACCATATCGTCCACCACCGGCACGATTGTGGTTTGTAATCTATCAATATATTGTGATAGACTATTTTCTAGAGCTTTTCCGACTGCCTCAGAAATCTTAGCTTTCATTTGTTCAGTCAATTGAGATGTCGAATCATCTCCGGTTACTCCAGGCATTTCTTTAACTGAAACGTCCATAATGGTTAATTAATAATTATTCAATTCATTTCCATCTTATTATATGGAAATTTATATCACACCAACTTAATCATAAGTAATGTGTTATTCTTTTTTGGTTTGGTCAAGTACGTATCTTGCCTTACCTTTCTTACTTAGTGTTTTTCCCGGGTTCGAGCGTATTCATACACTCCTCCCATACACTTTTCACATATTTCACATCATTTAATTCTTTAAATCTAAACTCATTAATAAGTAACTCTTACCGGATGTCTTGATCAAGCTTTGAACCGAACACACTTTATTGACAACCCTTGGCTCTGATTACCAACTTGTAAGACCCAACTTAAAATAACAAGTTTAAAGATACAAAACATGCATTTAGTACAAAAATTGCGAGTTTACAAAAACTTTCATGATTTTAAGACCATACATGATCATAATATTCAAGTTATAATCCTATTAATTAAACCTTCAAGACATGACTTCAGGTGTTTACATATTACTAAAACAAAATAGATAAAGTGCGTCCATGGCTTTATAGCCTAGTGGCATCTTGGTGGTGGGATAAAGCTTTGGGACCAATAGGTCTTGGGTTCGATTCCCACAAGGGGGTTTTCCCATATTTATTGGGTTTCCTCCTGAATTGGTGTATAGGCATTATGCCTAATGGAGATGGATATGATCGGGTGGTTCCGCTGGTGTTACGATGATACTCCAGTGGTCCGTCAGTGATCCAAATTTGCCGTTCAAAAAAAAAATAGATAAAGTGCGGAAGCTTTGTTTAGTGCGTTCGGTTCTTGATAACTGCTTGATCGCCATCCGGATTAGGTCCACCATCACCTACGGTCAAAACCATGAAAATAATTAGTTATGACACTTTAAAAATCAAGTATAAACAAGTTCCGTGCTCAAACATGTCAAAACAACAAAATTTCACGGACATGGGGTGGTGGCGTCGCGCGACGGGGATAAGGGTTGGCCGTCGCCGCACGCCACCATCATCGCGTCGCACGACGGTAAACTTGTTTGGCCGTGGCGTAGCGCCACAGTGTGTTTTTGACAGAAGGTTGTTGGCTGGAGCTGTATATCAGCCCAGCACCATTTTTATCAAAATCCAAACTTTAAATCAACATAACTTTTGACTCGGGCGTCCGTTTTAGCCGATTCTTTTTCCCACGCGACCGTAATTAAATTACGGACCCGTTTATCAACACAATTCACACAAATTTTCAGTTTGAAAACAATTGGCCTTTATTTTGGCTCTTTATTTATTCGACCCGCTTATCTACAAGTTCAACAACTTGTTTTATTGTCATCTCATGTCTTTTGCCAATTTACCCAATCCCGGGTTTACCCACTATAGCGTTTCACTCCCCACACGAGGGTTACTTACGCAGAATTAACATGCTTGTTTTCAAGAATTTAAACATGCTCTTATTACCCATTTAACGAGCACAAATTTCCGAACTATAATCCTCATAACAAGGATTGATTTTGCAACATGTTTAGCGTGTCCGCTTCACGGCTTACGCTTTATTTATAACCAATCAACAAGTGATGGTCATTCACCTCGAAATTTACAAATCGACTTTGATTTGACCCGTTTGGATGTCGAATGGAGACCACCATTTCGAAGACATTCCAAACTCTATTTCTAACACATGTTTTGACCCGTTTTAATTGTCTAAAGCACTTCGTCACTTCCGTGACTTAACGGGTTTTCTTGTTTGGCTAATTTCCAACACAATGAACTAGAATAAATAAATAACATAACGTAACGAAACCATAGGTTGCGTACCTTTAGAGCACACCCTTCAACCGCATATCACCTCCGGCTTGTCCGCTTGACGATCCGAATTCTTTACCTAAAGAGTTCCATTCACAACCAATTTAGAACCCTTTTTGCAATCATTTATCATAATTCATTATGATATCCGAATCTGCGTTTCTATCTGATTATTAACATTTTAATCCTCACTTAGGCGTTTTAACAAACACCTAGCAGGTCGGATTTTTACATAATCAATACTAAATTCATGACTTGATGTTTCCATCTAAATCAACTTCAATTTAGCAAATCTATACTAAATTTTAACATCAATATTTCAGAATTTACCACATGCATTCAGATTTTACTAGAATAAGAATCATCATCCTAGTGTTTATTTAGTTTCTACAAACTCACTAATCACCTACAATGGTGATTATAAACCCCACAAGTTTAATGCTAGATTTTAACAAGAAATCATCTAAGGTTTATCTCTAGACATCAATTCGCTTCTAATTTTATCAATACAACAATCATGCAGGCTCAATTTTGATTTTTCTTAATTAACCTCAAATTGAACACGAATCAAAATACCAAAATTTTGCATACCTTTTGATCCCTGCAACGAGGTGATCACTAATGTGTATTCAGATTTCGATTTAGACTTGATTTAGGCTTCCAATTTGTGAGTTTTTGTGAATTTTAGGGTTTGAAAGAAACCCCCTGGTCGCCTTCTTCTTCTGATCGATCCAAGCACACACACATGTGTGTGTTTGGTGAGTTATTTGTTATTTAATCATTAAAGTTTCAGTTTTTATTAATTTGGTCCCTCAACTTTTGTTTAACTTATAGTTTAGGTATTTTACCCTTAATATAAGGCTCTTCAAGACTCGTAACTAACTGGGTTATAATTTCCTAGTTAGTTGATTCTCGTTTGATTAATACTTTATAATGAAACTATAAAGTTTTATATTTTTGGGGTGTTACAGGACACGGGCCCGGTATGGTCCGGGCACGGCCCCGTGTTTAGATCGCTAGTATCATAATTTAACAGAAGGCTGGGCACGGGGGCGTGTTCAGCGAACACGGCCCCATGTCCAGTTACCTGAACTGGGCGTTTTCTGCAGAACCTTGAGCACGGGGCGTGTTGGGCTGAGCACGGCCCCGTGCTGAACTTGCTGTAATGAAGAAAAATTGTCGGGAGGCTCTGTTTTTGTGCATGGGGTGTGGGTTCAAGTTTCCCTTAGTAACCTCCACCATTTAGAGTGCGTTTTAACCATTACAACATCATCCAAACACCAATTACTACTTAATAACCATCATTCATTCAAGAGCGGCTTTCATATTATTCTAGAAAACAACTAAATCTGGATAAGTAGGTCATGAACTACAAGAAATCTCAAACCACAAAGAAGTCTTAGCCTACATAATTTTATTTTAAGAGCAAAATTTCCGAAAAGATAAATTTTCCTGTTGAATGAGGCTTGAAGGACTTCTTCTCCAGAAAGGGCTCCTCATATATCGTTGAGCCATTCTTCTATCTCCATAGGGAGAAGGAAGGCGGGATCATTAGCGTCCTCATTTTGAGGAGGTGTGACTTCCACCAGAACCTCTTGTAAATTGTCGAGAGGAGGTTCCGCGGGGATGTCATCCCACCCGGTGGGGTTAATGACTCCTTGTGCCAAGTTCCAATCTTCTTGGGGAAGGATTGGTTCCATGGGAGGCATTGCAAGAATATTCAACCTTTGGTGCAAAAGGTTGATTTCTTGGAAGCTATTTTCTAGCCCCACTGTTAGATAGTTGATACGGTCGATAAGGACTTCTTCTACGGATGTCATTTCGTCGAGAGCTTCTCGTAGTGCCATCACATAGCGCACAAGAGTTGCTTCGATCGAAGGCCCTCGTTCCCTGCGGCTGTTCCTTGAATGTGATGAAGAGGTTCCGCTATTCTGGCTTGACATTCTAAGAAAACAAACCGAAAAATTTCAAATCAATGGAATAGTACTCCGGCCACGGCCTCGTGCTCGCTGAGCACGGCCCCGTGGCCACCTCTCTATAGGATTTTGTAACAAGGAATCTTAGAGTTTTAAATTATTTTTCTGACTTTTGAAGCATTTTAAAGTAGGAATAACTTAAAACAGTGTTGTAAAACTTATTTTTGATAAGATTCCTTGAATAAAAACCTAACAATGATAACAATAAAACTTGAAATCATGGAGATTTCAAGTTTTAATGGAGGTTTTGAGTGGAGAATGAAGAAGAAGGTAATAGACAAAAGTAGAAAAGACAAAATGGTTGTTGAGAACCTTCTTTAGAATATACCTTAAAGGGTATATGTGAAGATCCCACCAAATCTTTGTCTTTGGAATGGGTCCAAGAGTGTAGGAATCTTGCTGTATTTATAGAAAACGACAGCACGCTGGACACGGCCCCGTGTCGGCTAGACACGACCCCGTATGCAGACAAGATCCTGACACTTTTTGTCTGTATTCTGACCAAAAGTCAGACGGGAATCTTCAGGTGGGCACGGGGGCGTGTTGACCTGGACACGGCCATGTGGCCAGAGGCTCTTATGAAGTTTGGTCTATTTTAAGGAATTTATCCGGATCGGGTGGTTCCTTACTGGACGGAACAACACCGAAGTGCCTGAGGTACCTAAGTTGCCCTAGTTTTAGACAAGAACGCAAGAGGTTATCGGAAAGGGTGAATCCTAATCTAAATACCGGTGGGCGAGACCAACCTTTATTTCCCTTATCCAGGCTCTCGTTAAAGAAGGTATATGTCGAATCGCTCAGGTCTATGTATGCATTGGCGGAAACTGATGGGGAGTCCTTCACGGCACAATCTATACAGGGACGACTATCGCTCAAGTCCTCACAAGAGTTGGAGGTGCTTTCGGGAGCAACGATGTTGTTGTAATCTGAATGTGTTCTCAATAATTCTCCTTGATCGTCGTCTTAAGATGAACTGGTTATTTCCTTCTCAAGTTCTCTTATTAATTGGAGAATTAGTTCTTCCATTTGAAATAATTCTTCGAGAATCATATCACCTAGAAGAAATGATTGAGAGCATTCGAGGGAGAAATAAGGATTGTTTTTACTTTCGTCCATCTTAAGGCTACAGGAAAACGATGGGTCTAGATAGTGGGGAGTATAATTTAAAAAAATAACATTTTAACTCTTCATGAGATCCGCCACATATTTGACACCATGCACCATAAGAGGAGCGAAAGTAAAAATAATCAGTATCACTCATGTTTATGCCAGAAATTACCAACCGTCGGGATCTTACGGTTCTGTTTTCAGTAACTAAAACTTAGGCACGGGGGCGTGTTTAGTGGGCATGGCCCTATGTTCAGCTACTGTCTGGCTTAAAACAGGATTGCCAGTAACAAAGATTGGGCACGGGGGCGTGTTCAGCGGACACGACCCCGTGCTGAGCTCTACAGAAGCTGAAAAATCTAGAAAAATCCTAAAAAAACAGAAAAATAAGAAAAACGATTAGGCCGTTGATTCCTAACTTTCTTAAAATCCTTGTGTCCCCGGCAACGGCGCCAAAAACTTGGTGTGTGTCGGGTGTATTATGTTTTTCTTTATATTTTAAGCCCTTTTTAACACGTTAGTCAAGTTTTAAATTTAAAAAACACGATATTCTACTAACACTAAACACACACGTGGGCAAGTGCACCCATCGTGAGCATAGTATAGCGTTGGTAAGATACCGAGGTCGTCCAAGGACACAAGAGCTTTTAGTACCGGTTTATCCTCAACGTCTAATCAAATCAAAAGTTTTAGAAAAGGTTTTAAACATGAAAATAAAAACTAAAAATGCTGAAAAATAAAAGTAAAATAAAAACAGATAGACAAGATGAATCACTTGGATCCGACTCGCCTTTAGTGTAACTTTTGATGATTTCCGCACTTTTGCACTTTTTAAGAGATTGTCTTAGTTATAGTAGTAAGCTCCTCTTTTGAAGGTGATGTTACCCTCAACCCAGTAGTTTGAGTCAGCAAGGATACAATCCTAAAGGGTTGGAATATTGAAAGATAATTAATTAAGTTATTAATGCGTAATGTGCTAGGCCCCTCTTTTGAAGGTGACGTTACCCTCGGCTAAGTGGTTTGAGTCAGCAGGGATACAATCCCAAGTAGTCGGGTTAATGTATTAATAGTAGTTTACATATGAGGGGATCAAGCCATTCGCACCCCCGCCATCCAATACCAGTGGGTATTGAAGGAGCTCCTAGTAAGCTTGACCCAGGTCCTTGCAAGATCTATACACTGAACAAGGCAAGAACCTTACCAAACCATTCCCTTAACCCCCGATCAGGTAGCCAACATATCTCTATATAGACCGTAGAGATATGAATGGTGTAAATCTTTTATTTTATATAGACAGTAAAATAATGCCAAGACACCACAGACAAATGATAAGGAAATTTCACCTTCAACATAAGAAACTAGTTATTAAAGTCATTAATACAAAATCAAATAAAAAGTGCGAAAAGATTAAAAATCAAAAGTATTAAACTAAATGCTTGTCTTCACCGAGTGATGTAAGAGACTTAGGCAAATAAGGCCTTTGATTGTCAAGAACTCTTACTATCAATCTTGGATCCCGAGACTACTACACACACTCTAGGTGGATGATGGATGATGGTGGTGGATGTGGGTGTTGTGATGGTGGTGGAGTGTGGAGTGTGGGTGAAGTGGGAGAGAGGTGGTTTGCCAAGGGATGCCTTTGAAGTGAGCCAAGCACCCCTATTTATAGCCTACACAGACGCCCGGACACGGCCACGTGTCCATTGGGCACGGCCCCGTGTCCATCCTCTTTCTCTTTCTTCATTAATTGCAGTTGTCTTTATTAGGCTCCACACGCCCCCGTGTTCACTGGGCACGGCCTCGTGTGCAGAAGCGAATCTGTACTATCCAGATTTGCAAGATTTTGCAAATCTTAGCATTGACCACGGCCCGTGTTGAGCTGGGCACGCCCCCATGATGGGAATAGAAGCTTCTATGGCTTTGTCTTTTCTGCAGGTACCTAACCACGCCCCCGTGTCCGCTGGGCGCGGGGCCGTGGTCAGCATTCTGTTCCTTTGTTTTTGCATGGGAAGATGTTATCAAGGGGTCGGGCATGCCAAGTTTATTCCTTTTCTTTGTATTTATGTTAGATTTGGCTGCATATTTGTTCCTTTTGTTCAATTAAGCTCATTTGGTCCTGAAAATACAAAAGGAAGACAAAAGCATACTTTTTTCAAAATTAGTACTAAAAAAGGGTTAGTTTTATGCCTCATTTGATGTAATTTATATGTTGCATTTTACACACATCAGACCTCCTTCAATACCCACTTGTATTGGATGGCGGGGGTGCGAATAGCTTGATCCCCTCATATGTAAACTATTATCAATACATTAAACCGGCTACTTGGGATTGTATCCCTGCTGACTCAAACCACTTAGCCGAGGGTAACGTCACCTTCAAAAGAGGGGCCTACCATTTTTCACATTAATAACTTAATTAATTATCTTTCAATATTCCGACCCTTTGGGATTGTATCCTTGCTGACTCAAACCACTGGGTTGAGGGTAACGTCACCTTCAAAAGAGGGGCCTACTACTAAAACTAAGATAATCTCTTAAAAAGTCCGAAAGTGCAAAAATCATCAAAGGATACATTAAAGGCGAGTCGGATCCAAGTGATTCATCATGCCTATCTGTTTTTATTTTATTTTTATTTCAACATTTTTAGTTTTTATTTTCATGATTTAACCCTTTCTCAAGAAATTTTAGATTGATTAGACGTTGAGGATAAACCGGTACTAAAAGCTCTTGTATCCTTGGACGACCTCGGTATCTTACCAACGCTATACTACGCTCACGATGGGTGCACTTGCCCAAGTGTGTGTCTAGTGTTACTAGAATATC
>JARYGA010008277.1:0-108750 GCA_030545235.1 Helianthus tuberosus
CTCCCCGTGCACCACAGTTGTTTCGCCATCTTCGGTGGGGATACGAACGACCTTTTCGTGGCAAACTATCTCAGCCTTGTTTCTTGATAGCCAATCCATTCCTACCACCACGTCAAAGCTTCCCAACTGGACTGGTAGTAGATCCAAAGTAACTCACGCTCTCCCAACTCGATCACACAACCTCTGATCACTTCATTGGCTTCTACTAACTTCCCATTGGCTAATTCGATTGAGTAGGGAATATCTAACTTACTAGCGGTTAAACCAAGCGTATTCTTAAACTCTAACGATACGAAGCTATATTAGGCACCAGTATCAAATAGATGCAAGAGTTTTGGTTATTAGAGAATGTACCAGTAATCACGCCTGGATCCTGGCACGCTTCACAAGCTCCGATGTTGGATGTCCTCTCACGGTCTTGTTTCAACTTCGGGCATTCCCTCTTAAGATGTCCAACATCCCCACAATGGAAGCATCCTGGATACCTCCCATTTCCACCTTGAGCATTGTTACCGTTTTCTCCTTGTCTGGGACCCTTCATCCCACAACCATCCTTGTTGTGTCCTTTCCTTCCGTACCTAGGCTTCTGACATCCATAATTGTGGTGACACTTGCACTCAGCACGTCTTGGTTCAGTTTCTAAGTAAATCTTATCTTGGCCTGTTTATTGTTAGGGCAATCTTTCTTGAAATGCCTTTTGTCCCCGCAGTCAAAACAACCTCGAATAGATCTGTGTTCATCCTCATTCATACGGGTATCTTCGGTGAGCTTCCTTTTGTTCTTTCCGGACGACTCCACCTGAGTCTCCTTGTCAGGGTTTGCAAGTTTTTCTAGTCTAACTGCTTCCGTAACGAGTGCCAAGCCTATCTTACTTGCAGCCATAGTTGTCGGTGGCGTTGATGTTGTCATCAAGCTCAAGACTTGAGGCGCCAGTTCCCAAATGAATTGTTCCAATTTCTTTAATTCTGGTTTCACCAGGTACGGAACAACTCGTGACAAATCATGAAGTCTTTGCACGTACTCCAACACCTTCGGACCTTCCATCATCAGGCTCCGAAATTCATCTTCCCACTTCTGGGTTTCCGTTTGGGGCAATACTTCTTATGCATCATTCCCTTCAGTTCGCCCCAGGTTAACGCATATGCTGCAGTAGCACCCTTCATATGGGTCTGAAGATTCCACCATAATCGGGCTTCATCTAGAAACAGCTCAGAAACGTATAGGACTTGTTGTTCCGGCGTACAACCGCTCACTTGAAAGATGGAATCCATACTTTCAATCCATTTCACAAAAGCTATGGCACCTCTAGTGCCGTCGAACTTCGGAGGCTTGTAGTTGAGGAAATGCCAGTAGGAACAACCGTTAATTTCTGAGGTACCTCTGCTAGGTTCGGAGCGTAGGGCCTCGTGCCGTGCTATAGCTGCAGCTATTATCTCTTGAAGTTCCGCCTCTGAGGTGGGCATGCGCATTTCGCGTCTTGGTGGCATCTTCTAAAAGATGTTTCACGTAGGTTAGGTCATAGCAAGTAAAACATACGTATCAACACATAACATCTCATGCTATAAATAAATCACCCACATGACATCTCATGTCATAGAACATAAACAGTAGATCAAACATCAAAAGTGATGAGAATACTGCGATTGCATTGCCACAAATTGAGACCAGAATGTAAAGCTTGCAAGTACACAACTGTATCATACAACGTCAATGACTTAGTAGGGGATGACCCTAGACAAGTCATGCGATTGCTGGACAAGTTCAGGAATTTCTGGTTCGTCCATTTTCAAATTCCTGAACTCCACCTCAAGCTTCTAAATTCCAGTCCTAAAACAACATTTCTTCTCAATCGTTTCCTTGAGCTCGTCCCAGCTCAGTGCATAAGCAGCTTCTGTGCCAAGGGTCTGAGACTGAAGGTCTCACCATGAGAGTGAGTTATCTCGAAATAACCCCGGGATGTAGGTAACACTCTGTTGGGATGAACAATTACTCATTCTTAGAATGGAGTCGGTCTTTTCGGACCAACGAACAAATGCAACGGCGCCTCCTGTTCCGTCAAAGTTCAAAGGCTTGCAGTTCAGGAACTGTTTATAGGTGCAGCCAGTTGGAGGGTTATTTCCAGTAATGCCATCGTTGTGCTTAGAGCGGAGGGCTTCATGTCGTGCATTTATCTGTGAGATGCGTTCTTGCAGCTCGGCTTTTGTCCTTGGCAACGTACTGGTGTTTGTGTCACGTCTGGGTGACATTCTCTTTTGTCGAAGTGGTGTGAAGCGAGTTAGACAACGTTTCAATTGTCTATGAGGTATATATAGCAACATAAGCCATCATGTAATCACCCAATTTCACACGCAAATATACTCAATGTATGAGTGGGGAAATAAATTTCTGAGCCTTCACATAGGCTTGCCAATTTGGCTTATTGCTTTTAATAGAATGAACTCGAGGCTACATCGCCTCGCCTTGGTCATTCGTGTTTTAGATATTTCCTGCTACATTGGTTTTCATTAGCTTGACCCGCAGAGTCCACCAGGATTTCTGTGCACTACAAGTCGTTATTACGTGGGCCCCCGTAATAATAAATTGTCTTGCACAGTTACCCCAAATTTTCTCTCGTCCAAGCAGATGATCAATCAAGGAGCAACAGCAGGTGCATCGGCATGAACAGGGTCATGCTCTAATGCGGGGTCAGGAGCAACGCCTGGCTCAGGGGCCATGGCTGGCTCCGGATCAAAAACTCCATCTCAAGATCAGCTGGATCAACAAACACAGGGGTTACAGGATCCTCCAAGGGCTGGTCTAAGTGTATGAACTCAAGGTCATGGTCTGGATCAAAACCAGGTGGAAGAACAAGATCACCCTCAATACTGTGATCAAACTCAAAGCTGTGTGCGGGAATCGGTGCAGCTGATGATGCCATATCAGGGTCGGCGTCGTGTGGGTGGTGCTGTATTCCCTGTATGTGCGAAGATGCGGATGTCAGAAACTCAAATGAGTCTGGGATAGGGGAATGGACATGAGTTTTCCCCTACAGGAGCGTCCGCATGCAGTAGTCTAATACCAGCAGCAATAGGGCCCTGCCCTCGAATGGGTCCTCCTCTAGTAGATCGTTATCGTCGTCAGAGGCCACGTCGGGGGGGCATATCATCAACAGGATAAGCGGCAAGGGGGCACAGGAGCAGGGATCACCGCGAGTGGCAAACTCCCAACAAGATGGCCATCAGTAGGCTCTGCTACGACTTCAGGCAGCGCAAAAAGGGCTGAAAGTCGTCATTTTCTGTGCCGGTAGTATCGGAAATGTACACCTCGTGCTTCGATGAAACTATGTCGTCTGATACTATGGCCATGGGATTCGTAGTGTCCATCTTTCTAGTACATGATGAAAGCATGACGTTTGTGACACAAACACATATACGTATAATAATCAATCATATAATCATATAAACATGTTAGTCAATCAAATAATTCTCCTAGTCCCACTAGCCAAATTCTTCCCAGTCTCTAAGACTGCTCTATCATCTACCTCGACCTCTTAGATCGAGCCTCGGCCTCTAAGACCGAGCCTCAGCCTCCAAGACTGAGCCTACTCTTCCTAGTCCAACTAGCCAACTACCTCGATCTCTCAGACCGAGCCTCGGCCTCCAAGACCGAGCCTCAGCCTTTCTAGACTGAGCCTATAAATAATAAAATGTGCTCAACATTTGTTTGTAAAAAGTTTTGGATCTGGACTTAAGTGGTATGCAGTAAAAATGTTTTCGTGAGAGCCCTAGTGATCATAGTCTAGACTCGAGAAAGAATCCTAGTTCGCTATGATCAGAGCTCTGATACCAAGCTGTCACACCCTGGCTTTTGCGGAAGCGTGGTTATTTTGGTGTGACTTCTTAATACCATAGCTTAACCATAACAAAGCTATATGAAATAAAATCATGCAAGATCATCCATTCGATTAAGTTTTGAAACCAGAGTAACACAACATTGTCTTAGAGACTTACAACCTCATAACATAAAACATTGTCTTGAATAACATAAACACCGACATGAAATAAACGCAGTTTAAGATTTGTGACTTGTCCAGGAAAGAGTCACATTTCCTAAACTGGGATGACCTTGGAACCCTTATGCAGCGGGAAAACATAACATACCGTGCCAGATCTTTAATTTCCTGAAATACATGTAAGTTGAAAAATCAACAATAATGTTGAGCGAGTTCATGTGTAAGTGAGTAAGTAAACCTTTGTGAGTATAAAAATAGTCTTGGTATGTAGCAAATAAGGGAATTGAGATCACCAATGGTTTGCAAGGCCACTGATATATGTGAAGTGCAAATAGGGAGACTCAAACCTAGCAGATTTAGCGTTGGGTACAAAGTCACTCCAAGGTCCGTTCTGTTGGGCCTCCCAGAGGTCTGTTCTGTTGGGCCTAGAGTTGGGCTCGCTACACCCAGATAGATCTACCGCTTACGTCCCTCGGTCCTACAATGAGGATTAATGGCCTCCAGTTTCTGCCTACCCACTCACATGATCTAAGTAATAAACCTCCTTACGCTAACCATACCATGTATAATGTACTTATAATCAAAGTAACATGTATTTCACCCCCGTAGTTAAGAAAACTGAAAACAGTTAGAGAAAAGGGGGACATGAACTCACAGTGGTGCGTCTCTACCAAGTATGCCTCCAAATCGATCAGCTGTATGACGACCTACACGTGCTAACTCTATTAGACGGACGGCCGTGCCTTAGCTATATGGTTTAAGTTTTTGGGAAATAGTTAGGCAACTATTTCGTGTTTACGTTCTGTATATACTTGGTAGTTATTCTCCTTCCCAAGGATGGGGGAATTAATACATGTGCGTTCGTATAATTCGGATTACACTATTAAGTCTCACTTAATATATTTTTATTTCCACTTCAAAATATGAATATTCTTCTCAAAAATATTATATTTTCATACATGTGATTTTCCCAAAATATTACTTAGTAATATTATTTTTACTCTGAAAATAATATTTACGTAGTTCACAAAATAATCATAAACACTTATACAAGTGATGTTGTGAAAGAAAAATATATACTAAATATATATATGTATCACGTTTTATTTTGTGAAAATCCCACCTCCGATGTTTTGTAAATATAGTCGTGGCGAAACTTATATTTTGAAAACAAGTCAAAATGTATTTCTAACACTTATAGTGAAAATATTTCTAAGTGTTAGGCTTTTGGAAAAATTTCGCCAGAGTTTCCTCTATAACTGGAGGTGGCCACGCTTTCAAGCGTATCATTTTCTTTTACAAATCAACCAACAATTTTCACATTCAACCAAAACAATGTTCAAATCACAAACTAGTCAAAATATGTATATAAATCGCATAAATTTCATGAACTTGTGATTTATCCAAACTGTGAAGTAAATCTCATTATTTTTAGCGGATCTTTATATAAATCAATCCGGTTTCGTAAAAAAAAACCTTGTTTTTAGAGAAGTTCCGTCTTTACAACTTCTTGTCAACTTTTACAAAAATAGTTATTTTGTCGAAACTTTGTGTTACACAAGTGTTTACACACTTGTGTGTTCTAAAAACCATTCTTGTTAGTGTAAGGTCCGTCTTTAGAAAAACATGATTTCTTGACACTTGGTCCTTTAAAAATACCACCTGTAGATCCATAGATCTACTAGTTTTAATCACTATTTTACAAGTTAAAACACTTTTACACAAGTTCATGATTCGAGTGTGGTAGAGTTTCATCTTCTAACCCTTGTTATACTTAAACAAGCTTTATGTCATAATCCAAGATCATGACTAAACCGGGTTAAATGATGATCCGAGCTACCACAACATAGATCGGGTCCAAATAATCACACAATTCAAATACTACAAGTTTTACACAACTTATAAGCTTTTATCCACCATTTTTAGTGTTTTTATTAGACTTTTAAGCTTCAACTTGTAAGATTTCGAGTTTTAACCGTTACACATCGTATTAACCACTTTAAAATAGTTCAAGAAGGTGATTTAAGCAACATACCACTAGCTCAAGGCTAGGGAAGAATCTATGCGAAAAATGCGTGGATAAAAGCAAAGTAGAGAGGTCCTTCGCCTTCCGTTTGCTCCAAGACTCCTCGTATGTGACCCGTAACACTTGTATGGACTTGGGATGGCAAGATCAAAGCTCGACAATGGTTGTGTGTTCAAGGGGGTGTTCGGCCGAAGCCTTTGAGAGAGAGAGAGGAGTGTTTGAAGTTGTGTTGTGTAGTGAGAAATGAATGATGGTTAAAGCTTAGATACTTATAGACAATTAACAAGACTTTTAACCATTGGATGCTATGTCTTCTAGATACTAAGCAAGAGGATTAAAATAATCAATATAAGGACAAGGGTGTCCCCCTACATGGGGACGGTTTGCAATGGGGGGGGGGTACTAGTCCGATTCTAACTAGTTAGTTAGGATAATAGTTAGGTTAAGTAGGTTAGTTAAGTGCTTAACCCGGTTAGTTGTGTGTCACGCGTTACAATGGGGGTTAGGGTATTCGGGGACCCTAACTGGCTCAGAAAAAGATGAATAATGAAAATGACAATATTTTCATGTTCCGGGTATATTCCGGTTGTTCGGTTGGATAGTAATCCGTTAAAGTGCTTAACAAAGCTTAAAGTGTCATTAATACCCTTTTTAGTGACACAACTCATTTCTGACACTTTGGAAAGTGTCTAGTAATATTTTTCTCATGTTTTGGCACTTTATTAGTTAGCTAAAAGCTGAATTATTATGTAAAGTGCTGAATTTTGTGCTTAGAGCACGTTTTAGGCACATCCAGTCATTGTAACTTATTCCTAGAGACGCAGTTCTACAACCCTTGTATCCCTACACTCACCACTAGTGTAGCAAAATATTTCTGGCTCATACAGGCCTTAGAGGCAGTGCTTGCCTGATGCTGGCTTTATCAGCATGTCAAATAGGTTATCCGTTATAGTGCTACTGTGCTTTTTGTGCATCATGTTTGTCACTAAGGTTCAGCATGTAAATAATGTAGTGACAGCAAGTAAAGTATGATGCAAGTAAGTACATGTATCAGTATTCAAGTAGCAGTTTATTCACAAGTTCAAGCAAGCACAGTAATTAAGCAATAATTAATTATTAATTAAGTCGTACGGATACCTGGTTTGGTGAGGGTTGTCACAAAGATGCTCAGTGGTTTGCAAGTGCCTATAAATAGTTCAGTACTTTGTACTGTTCTATTAGCTCTTTTACAACATTGTCTTCTTTGCACGAACAAACTACTGAGCTCTGGCTGAGGGGGAGTTTGCATTCATTCATCAATCATTGTAATCGTTGTTGAAACAAATTCAATCTTTCGATTCATTGTGAAAAAAAAATTGTTAGATCTGAGGCTCTCATGATTGTGTTTGTTTGTATGTTTGGAATGATTTGTAAATATGAAAACATGTAAAGTGCAGCGGAAATGAAAACAAACTTTGTAAACACAATCAAATGGAGAAAATAGTTTGATAAACAATTGCTTCTCATAGAGTCAAAAGATTTACAAATCAAAGCAAAAGATTACAGATATGCTTACAAACTAAACTCCCCCTCAGCCTGATGCCCCAAGGTTGGTTGCACACAAGATGAAAGGATTAGACATGAGGAGAAGAACTCGCTCAGTCAATCGAATGTAACAGTACAGGGCACTGTTACATTTATAGGCAATCCAAACCACTGAGGTATCTCAGCTGACGTCACCATGAAAGCGACGTCTAACAGCCTAACAACCTGTATCTACTGTCCTTACACAAATACTGCTAACCTAACCACTGACTATACATAAAACAGATATTTCACTAAACAGCTGCTTTCTCTTTATGTCAGTGCTTTCCTCAAGGTTGATCAGTCCTTGACTGGGCAGTGCTTTATCATCAGTAGATAGGACCAGCAGTGTTGGATACTTCAGGGTTTTCATCAGCAGTTGAAAGGACAGCAGCAGTTGAATATGAACAGCAGATAGAGACCATCAGTTGTTATAACTCACTTTCAAGGGGAGAGCAAAGTGTAAACTGCTGCTTATTGTGAATCCTCTGTTGTGACCTGGTTTTGGCTTTACATTATCTGTTCCTCTGGTAGGGTTCAATCCCAACAATCTCCCCCTGGAACAGATAATGCCAAAAACCCTTCATTATTCAGGACCTTTATTTCTCATCAAGAGTGCCTTAGCTTGATTTTTGAATTCAGCTTCAAATTCCTGTGCACTCTGGTCATCCTCATCCCTACACAGTGTAAGTTCAAGGAGATCCTGCAAATCTTGAACACTAAGGCCTGGTGCTTCTTTCCTTGATATGTACTTCACTTCGCCATTGGCTCTGACCAGGGTCAATACGTGAGTCTTTTGATCAGACATCCACTTTAGTATTTTTAAGCCAAGTGGGTTTCTTGGGAGAGACTTATTTGATGATGAGTTGAGGGATGATGGCCTTGAAAACACCTGCAGACTTTCAGACATTCTTTTGAACGCTTCTTCAGTGACTTTGTCTGCTGCAGCTATATCTTCTGCAGTTTCTTGTTCAATAAGTTCTTGTCTTTCAGCTTCTGTCTTGTCTTTAGCAGTGTTTGGAGACGCAGGTTTGTTTAATGCCTTAAAAAGGCTTTGAAGCTTTGTTGAAGTTTCTTCTTTTAGACCCATTTTCGTGATGGTATCTTTGAAGCACTCTGCTTCCTTTTCTATTACCTCTTCTTCAGTCAGCTGTTCTCCCTCTTCTTGATTTGTTACAAAAGTAGACCGGAACAGTGTGTCAAGGTTTCCTATCTTCTGTTCAAGCTTCATCATTTGTTCTTGCTTCTTAGAAGTGCCTGAAACATTTATCTTTCTTTTCTTCAGCCTTTCGTAGGCTTCATCAGTCTGCTGTCTTGACCATTTTGATATGGCTTCAGCAGTATCCATTTTTGCATCCACCAGCTCCTTTTTCTTTCTTTTATACTCAGCAGTGAAGTCAGCAATGAGCTTTTTGAATTTGTTCCAGTTTGGAGCATTTTTCTTCTTTGTAGGATCATTCTTAATTCTGTCAATCCTCTCAGCCTCATGCTTTAGAGCGATTATTGGCCATTCTTCAAACTGTTTTTCTTCAGCAGGATAGAATTTTTCTTTCATAATGTAGGCAAGATATTGTTTTCTTAGCTCTTTGCGTTGTTCAGCCTTTTCTTTGATTAGTTCCTGTGCGAATTCTTCCATCTGCTTTACCTTTTCAAGGAAGAAATCCAGTCTTTTAGCAATGCCTTCTTCGCTTAGACGTTCATGTTCACTTTCAAATTTAGCTCTTGCTTTAGCCTGCCTTGCCTTGAGTTTGAGGTAATCATCCATATCCTCTGGTGGCATGTAGCCTATGAGTGAGGAGAATATCCTTTTTGAAGGATCTTCTTCTATATAGAATTGCCTCATCTCATTTTTGATAGCTTCAAGTTCCAGTGGATGTTGTGCAGCATTAGGATCATGTGTACTCTCATCGGCAGGTATTGGCTTTCTTTTTCTGTTGAAGAGCTTTGGCTGTGAAGTAGGAGAGGTGAGAGCAGTGGTGAGTGACTGACTAACAGCTGTTGAGACAACTGGTTTCTCAACATCTGCTGGCATTACAACTGCTGATATGTCAGCAGTTGTCTTCTGCTTCTGAGCAGGGGATGGAAGTGGTGATGTAGTTTTTGATGGTGGTGATGGTGGTGGTGAATCATCATCTGATATGAGATTCCTTCTCCTTTTTAATGAAGAAGGAGCAGATGATGTTTTGGGTGGATCAGTGGTGGTAGATTGGATAGCAGTGGTTTGTGACAGTGATTGACTGACGGTGGTTGAAACAACTGGTGTTTCAATCACTGTTGTCATTACAACAGATGTTGTACCATCTGTTGTCTTCTGTTTTATGACAG
The DNA here is from genome assembly GCA_030545235.1 of Helianthus tuberosus. NCBI lineage: Eukaryota > Viridiplantae > Streptophyta > Magnoliopsida > Asterales > Asteraceae > Helianthus > Helianthus tuberosus. The sequence goes on from JARYGA010008277.1 coordinate 9,906, forward strand.
GAGACAGTGGTGATGGTATGATTGTAGATGATGATGGTGGAGCAGTAGTTGTAGTGGTGTGTGGTAGGGTGGTGTGTGTTGATGACATGGCAGCTGTTTGGCTACTGACAGCAGTTTTTGTAACTACTGCTGTATCAGCTGTTTGGCTAACAGGTTTTGAGACCTGCTTTTCTTTTTCTTTTTCTTTTTCAGACTCAACATGAAGGCCATGTTCTATTCCCATCCTATTCATTTTTCCCAACAGCTTGTTATTCTCCCCCTTTTTGGCATTATCTGAAGGGGGGTTTACAAGAAATGGTATGGAAGAAGGAACTTTGCCAGAGGCACTTTGAATGCTAGCCTTTATAGCCTTGATATCTGCTTGAGTGTCTTTAAATCTTGATTCAACCATGTTGGTCAGCATTTGTACTTGAATAGCATGCTTTTTGTCAGCCATAAGTTGCTGTGCTTCAAGCATGGGTTGAAAAGTATTCCAAAGCTCATTTTCAGCAAATGCATGTTGTGCAGGTGCTTGAGCAGAAACAGCAGTGGCTTGTGCTTTCTGAGCTTTTAAAATCTCTTGCACCATCTCCTTTATTTCAGCAACTGATTCTTCAAGTTTGTCAACTCTGCCCGTCAATTCCTGATATCTTGAATCATCACCTACTTTAGTAGGATCATCTGAATCCCCACCAGCAGTGGTTATATCAATGTGTGTCTTAGGAATAGAGTCCCAAAAATCACCCATTGATGCCCCTTGTTCTTGGTACTGGGGACTTCTTTCTTCAGCACTTGATAAACCTTTGATGTTACTAGTGGTCAAAATAGGCTCACTAGTGGTTAACATTGGTGTTATTGAAGAAATTGCCTTCAAGGGAGTCTGATTTATGAAACAACTGGCCAACTGGAGACCTGTTGATCCACCAGTTGCAGTTGCTGCTCCACTTGAACTACCACCGAGAGTTACTTGTAACTCAGGGGGTGTAACCTCCTCAATTGTTGCTGGGATAGCAGGAGTAGTAGCATCGGACCCAGTCACCTGTGGGGGTATACTCTCAGTGACAGGTGATAGAGAGGAACTGGTATGTGTCTGAGCTACAGCAGCTGCATGCAACAAAGGTAGCATGGATTGTGGCATTATTATTGGTGAGGGGATGGGAGTTGAAAGAGACATGTCCTTGGGATCAGGACTGAGGAAGATGGATCCAAGTGGATTCAGAGCTTCATATTGTGGTGTCCCTGTGCTTACAACATGATCCTTTTGTGAGGATGCAGGAGGAGTTTTAGGCTTGGGTTGAGATCTTTCTTCCAACTGCTGTGAGGAAGTAGCAGCAGTGGTTTGTGGTGACTTTTGTGTTATCACAGGCATTTCCTCTGGGATCTCATCTTCCAGAGTTGCCTTTGTTTTGGGTATGGTGAGTTTTCTGGATGTTTTTCTTTTGGTCTTTTTGGTGATGTCAGGTGTGGGTTTCAAAGCAGTGGTTGTGCTGCTATGATCACCTGGAGCAGTGGGCTCAGCAGCTGATACCTGAGGAGCAGTTGTAACCGCTAAAATCTGCTCAGGTACCCCTGCTTTTGTTTTTATTGGTGCCATCATCCTTGAAAATGTTTCTTTTGTTAAGCTTTTTATTTGACAATGAACACCTTGTTTTGGCAAATTTTCATTTTCCTTTACAAATTTTTGTTTAAAGTAATAACTCAAAAATCTTGGAAAAAGTAAAAATGCTTTGTTGTCAACATTTTTCACTAAGTCATTGAAGATTTCCTGGGAATAGTTGTAATCTTTGTTATTCAAAATGGCATACCCCAGGCATTGAATCTTCAATGGTATTTCATTAAATGATGTTGTTTTATTTGAAACACACATCAAAAGTGTGTGAAATAAAAATCTTGGAGCAGACGGAAAATAACCTTTTTGTAAGGTATCAACCTTTGATTGTTCTGCATATCCCCTTTTTACGAAATCAATTTTCATCTCGGCTTTCTCAAAAGAGAGTTTACCTTCCTGATCGTTGAGATTAAAGACTTCGGAGATCGACTGTGGGGTTATTTGAACTGCTTTACCCTGTATTGAGGAGTTAATGGCTATGACTTTTCCGTCTTGTTTTTCAAGCGACGCCTTTTTCCAAAACTCTCTCTGGGTTTGCAGATAGATGGGAGCATTTGCTGTTAACAAAGTCTTGTACTTTGATGCAGATAATGTATCAATGATGGTGTCAAAGGTGTGATTATCAGTAGCTTTTGTGAGTAAACCCAGATAGTTGTGAGATTGTTTGAATGGTATTTCGATGGGTTCTTCGGCCGTTTGAGCGACCTCTTTGGAAGGTGATGGTGATTTAGGTTTTGATTTTGATTTTGACTTTGATTTTTTCATTTTTGCGGAGAAGAACGACGGAGGATTTTGGAGATTTTGAAAAGAAGGGTTGGAAACTGCTATGAGAAGAGAATTTTGGAATTCAATTCGACAGTGTAAAACCCTGTTTGGGGTTTAGGGCAGGGTTTTATTTAAAAAATGATCGCTGATGTGGCAGCGGTTATTAAGATCTGAGGGCTAAAAACTGACCACGTGTCAAACACTGATGAAGTGGATGAAGTATGGAGAACAGTTGTTTTAAGGGCCACTGACGTATCAAGCATCAGTGGTTACAACGGTAAAAATTATGGGCAGTGGATGATTTTTACTATCAGTGGATAGCATATCAGTGGATAAGACACTAATTTTGAGCATCAGTGCTTTTCAAGAAAATGAGGGATCAGGGGTTAACTTTCAGCAGTGGACAGTGTTTAGAGATCAGACGTTGGAACAAAACAGTGGTTAGGGTAAATGGTACAATTCTGAAGGACAGGTGTTTCAGCAACAGTTTTGAAGATTTTCATTCAAGGTTTTGCCACATGTCAATTTTGAAAGACAGTGGTTTAGTGCCCCAGATGATGAAAACTTTTTGCTAAGGCAACTCATTTTCGTTTAATATTCAATTAACACATGAGTACCCTAGTAATTTAAGCACAGTTTGCAATCATCCTTTGATAAAAATTTAGGAGCAAACCTAAGTATGACATGATCATGACATATGTACCATTTCCTTTTGACCCATTTATGAGGACACTAATACCATAAAAAAAAATAAGGTATTACATCCTGACAGGAGCTGAAACTATTACCAACAAAAACAAGCATAAGTTCCAAATATATTATTCCAAAAAAAATGAATAATATATCCTGGTTATTTGAGAAAATCCTTTGAACAACAAAAAAATAGTTAAAGGATTTCTGAGAATAGTATCAAAAAGGATCTGGTATAATTTCAATAGAGTATATAATCATATCATTCACAAGTTTTTGAAAATGGTCAGTGGTTTGACAACAGTGGTAGGAAACTTTTGGATACATTTTGACCACTGTTTGGAACCATTTTCTTTGTCAGTTGATTGCAAACCTGAGGACACATGGTGAAATTTTTTTTTTTTTGAACATTTGTCTAGTCCTCTTTGGAGTTCATTTACTGGAATCAAAACCTTTTTCTGAACAGATAGATGCACATAGTTGCTTAATGACCATTATTACCCTAAACTTTGACTCATAAGTGTTTTATGTTTATACTATTTTCTTTTGACTTAAAAAGTTTTGAGATAAACACACTTCTGAGTTTTTGTGAATTTCCTCAATGTATTTTAACAAAGTTGATTTTGTCCTTTTGAGGGACTCAACCTGTTTTTAACACATAAGATCTGAATGACTAAAGTTATAATTCCCTCTTTTTGTGTTAACAAGACATCAATGTCTTATGAATCATAGGTTTTGTTAATCTGAGGTTCATACTTTAGTATTTAATGAAAACATCACAAATATCAAAACAACAGTTGAAATCAATATTGAAAAATATAAAACAATCCCATAATTTAACATATATGTTTACAGATCTGAAAACTATGGGTGACTTTTGCATGATATCACTTGTTGTGTGAAATTTGTGTGTCATATGACATCTTGGTTGATTTTAAGAGTTTTTGAATAACCATTTTGAACATGATTTACACAGTACTCTGTTTTTCAACAAAATACAACCAACCTTAGTATCAATGAATTTTGAGCCGAACTGTTTTGTCAAATTGATTGTTAGATCGAATTTGACTGTCCAGGCTCTGATACCAATTGTTAGGATCGGGGCTCTCATGATTTTGTTTGTTTGTATGTTTGGAATGATTTGTAAATATGAAAACATGTAAAGTGCAGCGGAAATGAAAACAAACTTTGTAAACACAATCAAATGGAGAAAATAGTTTGATAAACAATTGCTTCTCATAGAGTCAAAAGATTTACAAATCAAAGCAAAAGATTACAGATATGCTTACAAACTAAACTCCCCCTCAGCCTGATGCCCCAAGGTTGGTTGCACACAAGATGAAAGGATTAGACATGAGGAGAAGAACTCGCTCAGTCAATCGAATGTAACAGTACAGGGCACTGTTACATTTATAGGCAATCCAAACCACTGAGGTATCTCAGCTGACGTCACCATGAAAGCGACATCTAACAGCCTAACAACCTGTATCTACTGTCCTTACACAAATACTGCTAACCTAACCACTGACTATACATAAAACAGATATTTCACTAAACAGCTGCTTTCTCTTTATGTCAGTGCTTTCCTCAAGGTTGATCAGTCCTTGACTGGGCAGTGCTTTATCATCAGTAGATAGGACCAGCAGTGTTGGATACTTCAGGGTTTTCATCAGCAGTTGAAAGGACAGCAGCAGTTGAATATGAACAGCAGATAGAGACCATCAGTTGTTATAACTCACTTTCAAGGGGAGAGCAAAGTGTAAACTGCTGCTTATTGTGAATCCTCTGTTGTGACCTGGTTTTGGCTTTACATTATCTGTTCCTCTGGTAGGGTTCAATCCCAACATACGATATAGCGATATAGGACTAGACACCCCATTCCTGTTGTATGGAATGTCAGAAACCAAATTTTAACCAAATAGAAATTGCCTTTGTGGTATTTCTATAGTCTCCAAAGTGCAGTTTGATACACTAAGGTTTGAATGAATGCTAAATCACAGTTTCTTTTGTGTGTTTTGATATACTACCAAAGTACAGTTTGATGTGCTCTCCAATGTGATATTATATACCAAAGTATAATTTGATATACTATGTACAAAAATCCAACATATGTTTTAATATACTACTGACCTTGTTATTTACCAAAGCATAGTTGATATGCTATTTTCAAACCAAAGCATAGATGATATGCTGTTTTCAAACCAAAGCATAGTTGATATGCTATTATCAAACCAAAACATAGTTGATATGTTATTTCCAAAACCAAAGCATAGTTGATATGTTATTTCCAAACCAAAGCATAGTTTGAGATGCTATTTACAAAACCAAAGTATACTTGAGATATACTACCAAACTTACTATTTTATTAACCAAAGTATATTTGATATACTATCTATTAAACTAATTCAAACCAAAGTATATTTTCGTATATACTATATATCTTTTTATCTAAACAATGCATTTTTTGAAACCAAACTTTTTACAAGGATTCATGACTATTTTTGTAAACATAAAACATTTTTCTTGTGTTAACCAAAGCCATGAATCTAATTCACAAAACCTATGTTACTCACAGGCATTTTTATACTGACATACCTATTTTCATATATGTTTCAGGTACTGTTATGAGATGATTGTTGATGCATGCTATACATAGGATGGACTCATGCCTTAGTGACTTTAAAATTTGAAAGACAATATTTGTAATTATCTGAATTGTAATAAAACAACGAGTTCAATATTTCTAAGTGTTAGGCTTTTGGAAAAATTTCGCCAGAGTTTCCTCTATAACTGGAGGTGGCCACGCTTTCAAGCGTATCATTTTCTTTTACAAATCAACCAACAATTTTCACATTCAACCAAAACAATGTTCAAATCACAAACTAGTCAAAATATGTATATAAATCGCATAAATTTCATGAACTTGTGATTTATCCAAACTGTGAAGTAAATCTCATTATTTTTAGCGGATCTTTATATAAATCAATCCGGTTTCGTAAAAAAAACCTTGTTTTTAGAGAAGTTCCGTCTTTACAACTTCTTGTCAACTTTTACAAAAATAGTTATTTTGTCGAAACTTTGTGTTACACAAGTGTTTACACACTTGTGTGTTCTAAAAACCATTCTTGTTAGTGTAAGGTCCGTCTTTAGAAAAACATGATTTCTTGACACTTGGTCCTTTAAAAATACCACCTGTAGATCCGTAGATCTACTAGTTTTAATCACTATTTTACAAGTTAAAACACTTTTACACAAGTTCATGATTCGAGTGTGGTAGAGTTTCATCTTCTAACCCTTGTTATACTTAAACAAGCTTTATGTCATAATCCAAGATCATGACTAAACCGGGTTAAATGATGATCCGAGCTACCACAACATAGATCGGGTCCAAATAATCACACAATTCAAATACTACAAGTTTTACACAACTTATAAGCTTTTATCCACCATTTTTAGTGTTTTTATTAGACTTTTAAGCTTCAACTTGTAAGATTTCGAGTTTTAACCGTTACACATCGTATTAACCACTTTAAAATAGTTCAAGAAGGTGATTTAAGCAACATACCACTAGCTCAAGGCTAGGGAAGAATCTATGCGAAAAATGCGTGGATAAAAGCAAAGTAGAGAGGTCCTTCGCCTTCCGTTTGCTCCAAGACTCCTCGTACGTGACCCGTAACACTTGTATGGACTTGGGATGGCAAGATCAAAGCTCGACAATGGTTGTGTGTTCAAGCGGGTGTTCGGCCGAAGCCTTTGAGAGAGAGAGAGGAGTGTTTGAAGTTGTGTTGTGTAGTGAGAAATGAATGATGGTTAAAGCTTAGATACTTATAGACAATTAACAAGACTTTTAACCATTGGATGCTATGTCTTCTAGATACTAAGCAAGAGGATTAAAATAATCAATATAAGGACAAGGGTGTCCCCCTACATGGGGACGGTTTGCAATGGGGGGGGGGGGGGTACTAGTCCGATTCTAACTAGTTAGTTAGGTTAAGTAGGTTAGTTAAGTGCTTAACCCGGTTAGTTGTGTGTCACGCGTTACAATGGGGGTTAGGGTATTCGGGGACCCTAACTGGCTCAGAAAAAGATGAATAATGAAAATGACAATATTTTCATGTTCCGGGTATATTCCGGTTGTTCGGTTGGATAGTAATCCGTTAAAGTGCTTAACAAAGCTTAAAGTGTCGTTAATACCCTTTTTAGTGACACAACTCATTTCTGACACTTTGGAAATTGTCTAGTAATATTTTTCTCATGTTTTGGCACTTTATTAGTTAGCTAAAAGCTGAATTATTATGTAAAGTGCTGAATTTTGTGCTTAGAGCACGTTTTAGGCACATCCAGTCATTGTAACTTATTCCTAGAGACGCAGTTCTACAACCCTTGTATCCCTACACTCACCACTAGTGTAGCAAAATATTTCTGGCTCATACAGGCCTTAGAGGCAGTGCTTGCCTGATGCTGGCTTTATCAGCATGTCAAATAGGTTATCCGTTATAGTGCTACTGTGCTTTTTGTGCATCATGTTTGTCACTAAGGTTCAGCATGTAAATAATGTAGTGACAGCAAGTAAAGTATGATGCAAGTAAGTACATGTATCAGTATTCAAGTAGCAGTTTATTCACAAGTTCAAGCAAGCACAGTAATTAAGCAATAATTAATTATTAATTAAGTCGTACGGATACCTGGTTTGGTGAGGGTTGTCACAAAGATGCTCAGTGGTTTGCAAGTGCCTATAAATAGTTCAGTACTTTGTACTGTTCTATTAGCTCTTTTACAACATTGTCTTCTTTGCACGAACAAACTACTGAGCTCTGGCTGAGGGGGAGTTTGCATTCATTCATCAATCATTGTAATCGTTGTTGAAACAAATTCAATCTTTCGATTCATTGTGAAAAAAAAATTGTTAGATCTGAGGCTCTCATGATTGTGTTTGTTTGTATGTTTGGAATGATTTGTAAATATGAAAACATGTAAAGTGCAGCGGAAATGAAAACAAACTTTGTAAACACAATCAAATGGAGAAAATAGTTTGATAAACAATTGCTTCTCATAGAGTCAAAAGATTTACAAATCAAAGCAAAAGATTACAGATATGCTTACAAACTAAACTCCCCCTCAGCCTGATGCCCCAAGGTTGGTTGCACACAAGATGAAAGGATTAGACATGAGGAGAAGAACTCGCTCAGTCAATCGAATGTAACAGTACAGGGCACTGTTACATTTATAGGCAATCCAAACCACTGAGGTATCTCAGCTGACGTCACCATGAAAGCGACGTCTAACAGCCTAACAACCTGTATCTACTGTCCTTACATAAATACTGCTAACCTAACCACTGACTATACATAAAACAGATATTTCACTAAACAGCTGCTTTCTCTTTATGTCAGTGCTTTCCTCAAGGTTGATCAGTCCTTGACTGGGCAGTGCTTTATCATCAGTAGATAGGACCAGCAGTGTTGGATACTTCAGGGTTTTCATCAGCAGTTGAAAGGACAGCAGCAGTTGAATATGAACAGCAGATAGAGACCATCAGTTGTTATAACTCACTTTCAAGGGGAGAGCAAAGTGTAAACTGCTGCTTATTGTGAATCCTCTGTTGTGACCTGGTTTTGGCTTTACATTATCTGTTCCTCTGGTAGGGTTCAATCCCAACAATCTCCCCCTGGAACAGATAATGCCAAAAACCCTTCATTATTCAGGACCTTTATTTCTCATCAAGAGTGCCTTAGCTTGATTTTTGAATTCAGCTTCAAATTCCTGTGCACTCTGGTCATCCTCATCCCTACACAGTGTAAGTTCAAGGAGATCCTGCAAATCTTGAACACTAAGGCCTGGTGCTTCTTTCCTTGATATGTACTTCACTTCGCCATTGGCTCTGACCAGGGTCAATACGTGAGTCTTTTGATCAGACATCCACTTTAGTATTTTTAAGCCAAGTGGGTTTCTTGGGAGAGACTTATTTGATGATGAGTTGAGGGATGATGGCCTTGAAAACACCTGCAGACTTTCAGACATTCTTTTGAACGCTTCTTCAGTGACTTTGTCTGCTGCAGCTATATCTTCTGCAGTTTCTTGTTCAATAAGTTCTTGTCTTTCAGCTTCTGTCTTGTCTTTAGCAGTGTTTGGAGACGCAGGTTTGTTTAATGCCTTAAAAAGGCTTTGAAGCTTTGTTGAAGTTTCTTCTTTTAGACCCATTTTCGTGATGGTATCTTTGAAGCACTCTGCTTCCTTTTCTATTACCTCTTCTTCAGTCAGCTGTTCTCCCTCTTCTTGATTTGTTACAAAAGTAGACCGGAACAGTGTGTCAAGGTTTCCTATCTTCTGTTCAAGCTTCATCATTTGTTCTTGCTTCTTAGAAGTGCCTGAAACAGTTATCTTTCTTTTCTTCAGCCTTTCGTAGGCTTCATCAGTCTGCTGTCTTGACCATTTTGATATGGCTTCAGCAGTATCCATTTTTGCATCCACCAGCTCCTTTTTCTTTCTTTTATACTCAGCAGTGAAGTCAGCAATGAGCTTTTTGAATTTGTTCCAGTTTGGAGCATTTTTCTTCTTTGTAGGATCATTCTTAATTCTGTCAATCCTCTCAGCCTCATGCTTTAGAGCGATTATTGGCCATTCTTCAAACTGTTTTTCTTCAGCAGGATAGAATTTTTCTTTCATAATGTAGGCAAGATATTGTTTTCTTAGCTCTTTGCGTTGTTCAGCCTTTTCTTTGATTAGTTCCTGTGCGAATTCTTCCATCTGCTTTACCTTTTCAAGGAAGAAATCCAGTCTTTTAGCAATGCCTTCTTCGCTTAGACGTTCACGTTCACTTTCAAATTTAGCTCTTGCTTTAGCCTGCCTTGCCTTGAGTTTGAGGTAATCATCCATATCCTCTGGTGGCATGTAGCCTATGAGTGAGGAGAATCTCCTTTTTGAAGGATCTTCTTCTATATAGAATTGCCTCATCTCATTTTTGATAGCTTCAAGTTCCAGTGGATGTTGTGCAGCATTAGGATCATGTGTACTCTCATCGGCAGGTATTGGCTTTCTTTTTCTGTTGAAGAGCTTTGGCTGTGAAGTAGGAGAGGTGAGAGCAGTGGTGAGTGACTGACTAACAGCTGTTGAGACAACTGGTGTCTCAACATCTGCTGGCATTACAACTGCTGATATGTCAGCAGTTGTCTTCGGCTTCTGAGCAGGGGATGGAAGTGGTGATGTAGTTTTTGATGGTGGTGGTGAATCATCATCTGATATGAGATTCCTTCTCCTTTTTAATGAAGAAGGAGCAGATGATGTTTTGGGTGGATCAGTGGTGGTAGATTGGATAGCAGTGGTTTGTGACAGTGATTGACTGACGGTGGTTGAAACAACTGGTGTTTCAATCACTGTTGTCATTACAACAGATGTTGTAACATCTGTTGTCTTCTGTTTTATGACAGGAGGCAGTGGTGATGGTATGATTGTAGATGATGATGGTGGAGCAGTAGTTGTAGTGGTGTGTGGTAGAGTGGTGTGTGTTGATGACATGGCAGCTGTTTGGGTACTGACAGCAGTTTTTGTAACTACTGCTGTATCAGCTGTTTGGCTAACAGGTTTTGAGACCTGCTTTTCTTTTTCTTTTTCTTTTTCAGACTCAACATGAAGGCCATGTTCTATTCCCATCCTATTCATTTTTCCCAACAGCTTGTTATTCTCCCCCTTTTTGGCATTATCTGAAGGGGGGTTTACAAGAAATGGTATGGAAGAAGGAACTTTGCCAGAGGCACTTTGAATGCTAGCCTTTATAGCCTTGATATCTGCTTGAGTGTCTTTAAATCTTGATTCAACCATGTTGGTCAGCATTTGTACTTGAATAGCATGCTTTTTGTCAGCCATAAGTTACTGTGCTTCAAGCATGGGTTGAAAAGTATTCCAAAGCTCATTTTCAGCAAATGCATGTTGTGCAGGTGCTTGAGCAGAAACAGCAGTGGCTTGTGCTTTCTGAGCTTTTAAAATCTCTTGCACCATCTCCTTTATTTCAGCAACTGATTCTTCAAGTTTGTCAACTCTGCCCGTCAATTCCTGATATCTTGAATCATCACCTACTTTAGTAGGATCATCTGAATCCCCACCAGCAGTGGTTATATCAATGTGTGTCTTAGGAATAGAGTCCCAAAAATCACCCATTGATGCCCCTTGTTCTTGGTACTGGGGACTTCTTTCTTCAGCACTTGATAAACCTTTGATGTTACTAGTGGTCAAAATAGGCTCACTAGTGGTTAACATTGGTGCTATTGAAGAAATTGCCTTCAAGGGAGTCTGATTTATGAAACAACTGGCCAACTGGAGACCTGTTGATCCACCAGTTGCAGTTGCTGCTCCACTTGAACTACCACCGAGAGTTACTTGTAACTCAGGGGGTGTAACCTCCTCAATTGTTGCTGGGATAGCAGGAGTAGTAGCATCGGACCCAGTCACCTGTGGGGGTATACTCTCAGTGACAGGTGATAGAGAGGAACTGGTATGTGTCTGAGCTACAGCAGCTGCATGCAACAAAGGTAGCATGGATTGTGGCATTATTATTGGTGAGGGGATGGGAGTTGAAAGAGACATGTCCTTGGGATCAGGACTGAGGAAGATGGATCTAAGTGGATTCAGAGCTTCATATTGTGGTGTCCCTGTGCTTACAACATGATCCTTTTGTGAGGATGCAGGAGGAGTTTTAGGCTTGGGTTGAGATCTTTCTTCCAACTGCTGTGAGGAAGTAGCAGCAGTGGTTTGTGGTGACTTTTGTGTTATCACAGGCATTTCCTCTGGGATCTCATCTTCCAGAGTTGCCTTTGTTTTGGGTATGGTGAGTTTTCTGGATGTTTTTCTTTTGGTCTTTTTGGTGATGTCAGGTGTGGGTTTCAAAGCAGTGGTTGTGCTGCTATGATCACCTGGAGCAGTGGGCTCAGCAGCTGATACCTGAGGAGCAGTTGTAACCGCTAAAATCTGCTCAGGTACCCCTGCTTTTGTTTTTATTGGTGCCATCATCCTTGAAAATGTTTCTTTTGTTAAGCTTTTTATTTGACAATGAACACCTTGTTTTGGAAAATTTTCATTTTCCTTTACAAATTTTTGTTTAAAGTAATAACTCAAAAATCTTGGAAAAAGTAAAAATGCTTTGTTGTCAACATTTTTCACTAAGTCATTGAAGATTTCCTGGGAATAGTTGTAATCTTTGTTATTCAAAATGGCATACCCCAGGCATTGAATCTTCAATGGTATTTCATTAAATGATGTTGTTTTATTTGAAACACACATCAAAAGTGTGTGAAATAAAAATCTTGGAGCAGACGGAAAATAACCTTTTTGTAAGGTATCAACCTTTGATTGTTCTGCATAACCCCTTTTTACGAAATCAATTTTCATCTCGGCTTTCTCAAAAGAGAGTTTACCTTCCTGATCGTTGAGATTAAAGACTTCGGAGATCGACTGTGGGGTTATTTGAACTGCTTTACCCTGTATTGAGGAGTTAATGGCTATGACTTTTCCGTCTTGTTTTTCAAGCGACGCCTTTTTCCAAAACTCTCTCTGGGTTTGCAGATAGATGGGAGCATTTGCTGTTAACAAAGTCTTGTACTTTGATGCAGATAATGTATCAATGATGGTGTCAAAGGTGTGATTATCAGTAGCTTTTGTGAGTAAACCCAGATAGTTGTGAGATTGTTTGAATGGTATTTCGATGGGTTCTTCGGCCGTTTGAGCGACCTCTTTGGAAGGTGATGGTGATTTAGGTTTTGATTTTGATTTTGACTTTGATTTTTTCATTTTTGCGGAGAAGAACGACGGAGGATTTTGGAGATTTTGAAAAGAAGGGTTGGAAACTGCTATGAGAAGAGAATTTTGGAATTCAATTCGACAGTGTAAAACCCTGTTTGGGGTTTAGGGCAGGGTTTTATTTAAAAAATGATCGCTGATGTGGCAGCGGTTATTAAGATCTGAGGGCTAAAAACTGACCACGTGTCAAACACTGATGAAGTGGATGAAGTATGGAGAACAGTTGTTTTAAGGGCCACTGACGTATCAAGCATCAGTGCTTACAACGGTAAAAATTATGGGCAGTGGATGATTTTTACTATCAGTGGATAGCATATCAGTGGATAAGACACTGATTTTGAGCATCAGTGCTTTTCAAGAAAATGAGGGATCAGGGGTTAACTTTCAGCAGTGGACAGTGTTTAGAGATCAGACGTTGGAACAAAACAGTGGTTAGGGTAAATGGTACAATTCTGAAGGACAGGTGTTTCAGCAACAGTTTTGAAGATTTTCATTCAAGGTTTTGCCACATGTCAATTTTGAAAGACAGTGGTTTAGTGCCCCAGATGATGAAAACTTTTTGCTAAGGCAACTCATTTTCGTTTAATATTCAATTAACACATGAGTACCCTAGTAATTTAAGCACAGTTTGCAATCATCCTTTGATAAAAATTTAGGAGCAAACCTAAGTATGACATGATCATGACATATGTACCATTTCCTTTTGACCCATTTATGAGGACACTAATACCATAAAAAAAAATAAGGTATTACATCCTGACAGGAGCTGAAACTATTACCAACAAAAACAAGCATAAGTTCCAAATATATTATTCCAAAAAAAATGAATAATATATCCTGGTTATTTGAGAAAATCCTTTGAACAACAAAAAAATAGTTAAAGGATTTCTGAGAATAGTATCAAAAAGGATCTGGTATAATTTCAATAGAGTATATAATCATATCATTCACAAGTTTTTGAAAATGGTCAGTGGTTTGACAACAGTGGTAGGAAACTTTTGGATACATTTTGACCACTGTTTGGAACCATTTTCTTTGTCAGTTGATTGCAAACCTGAGGACACATGGTGAATTTTTTTTTTTTTTGAACATTTGTCTAGTCCTCTTTGGAGTTCATTTACTGGAATCAAAACCTTTTTCTGAACAGATAGATGCACATAGTTGCTTAATGACCATTATTACCCTAAACTTTGACTCATAAGTGTTTTATGTTTATACTATTTTCTTTTGACTTAAAAAGTTTTGAGATAAACACACTTCTGAGTTTTTGTGAATTTCCTCAATGTATTTTAACAAAGTTGATTTTGTCCTTTTGAGGGACTCAACCTGTTTTTAACACATAAGATCTGAATGACTAAAGTTATAATTCCCTATTTTTGTGTTAACAAGACATCAATGTCTTATGAATCATAGGTTTTGTTAATCTGAGGTTCATACTTTAGTATTTAATGAAAACATCACAAATATCAAAACAACAGTTGAAATCAATATTGAAAAATATAAAACAATCCCATAATTTAACATATATGTTTACAGATCTGAAAACTATGGGTGACTTTTGCATGATATCACTTGTTGTGTGAAATTTGTGTGTCATATGACATCTTGGTTGATTTTCAGAGTTTTTGAATAACCATTTTGAACATGATTTACACAGTACTCTGTTTTTCAACAAAATACAACCAACCTTAGTATCAATGAATTTTGAGCCGAACTGTTTTGTCAAATTGATTGTTAGATCGAATTTGACTGTCCAGGCTCTGATACCAATTGTTAGGATCGGGGCTCTCATGATTTTGTTTGTTTGTATGTTTGGAATGATTTGTAAATATGAAAACATGTAAAGTGCAGCGGAAATGAAAACAAACTTTGTAAACACAATCAAATGGAGAAAATAGTTTGATAAACAATTGCTTCTCATAGAGTCAAAAGATTTACAAATCAAAGCAAAAGATTACAGATATGCTTACAAACTAAACTCCCCCTCAGCCTGATGCCCCAAGGTTGGTTGCACACAAGATGAAAGGATTAGACATGAGGAGAAGAACTCGCTCAGTCAATCGAATGTAACAGTACAGGGCACTGTTACATTTATAGGCAATCCAAACCACTGAGGTATCTCAGCTGACGTCACCATGAAAGCGACATCTAACAGCCTAACAACCTGTATCTACTGTCCTTACACAAATACTGCTAACCTAACCACTGACTATACATAAAACAGATATTTCACTAAACAACTGCTTTCTCTTTATGTCAGTGCTTTCCTCAAGGTTGATCAGTCCTTGACTGGGCAGTGCTTTATCATCAGTAGATAGGACCAGCAGTGTTGGATACTTCAGGGTTTTCATCAGCAGTTGAAAGGACAGCAGCAGTTGAATATGAACAGCAGATAGAGACCATCAGTTGTTATAACTCACTTTCAAGGGGAGAGCAAAGTGTAAACTGCTGCTTATTGTGAATCCTCTGTTGTGACCTGGTTTTGGCTTTACATTATCTGTTCCTCTGGTAGGGTTCAATCCCAACATACGATATAGCGATATAGGACTAGACACCCCATTCCTGTTGTATGGAATGTCAGAAACCAAATTTTAACCAAATAGAAATTGCCTTTGTTGTATTTCTATAGTCTCCAAAGTGTAGTTTGATACACTAAGGTTTGAATGAATGCTAAATCACAGTTTCTTTTGTGTGTTTTGATATACTACCAAAGTACAGTTTGATGTGCTCTCCAATGTGATATTATATACCAAAGTATAATTTGATATACTATGTACAAAAATCCAACATATGTTTTAATATACTACTGACCTTGTTATTTACCAAAGCATAGTTGATATGCTATTTTCAAACCAAAGCATAGATGATATGCTGTTTTCAAACCAAAGCATAGTTGATATGCTATTATCAAACCAAAACATAGTTGATATGTTATTTCCAAAACCAAAGCATAGTTGATATGTTATTTCCAAACCAAAGCATAGTTTGAGATGCTATTTACAAAACCAAAGTATACTTGAGATATACTACCAAACTTACTATTTTATTAACCAAAGTATATTTGATATACTATCTATTAAACTAATTCAAACCAAAGTATATTTTCGTATATACTATATATCTTTTTATCTAAACAATGCATTTTTTGAAACCAAACTTTTTACAAGGATTCATGACTATTTTTGTAAACATAAAACATTTTTCTTGTGTTAACCAAAGCCATGAATCTAATTCACAAAACCTATGTTACTCACAGGCATTTTTATACTGACATACCTATTTTCATATATGTTTCAGGTACTGTTATGAGATGATTGTTGATGCATGCTATACATAGGATGGACTCATGCCTTAGTGACTTTAAAATTTGAAAGACAATATTTGTAATTATCTGAATTGTAATAAAACAACGAGTTCAATATTTCTAAGTGTTAGGCTTTTGGAAAAATTTCGCCAGAGTTTCCTCTATAACTGGAGGTGGCCACGCTTTCAAGCGTATCATTTTCTTTTACAAATCAACCAACAATTTTCACATTCAACCAAAACAATGTTCAAATCACAAACTAGTCAAAATATGTATATAAATCGCATAAATTTCATGAACTTGTGATTTATCCAAACTGTGAAGTAAATCTCATTATTTTTAGCGGATCTTTATATAAATCAATCCGGTTTCGTAAAAAAAAACCTTGTTTTTAGAGAAGTTCCGTCTTTACAACTTCTTGTCAACTTTTACAAAAATAGTTATTTTGTCGAAACTTTGTGTTACACAAGTGTTTACACACTTGTGTGTTCTAAAAACCATATGAAGCTGTTATGATTGTGTGTCTGCGAGACATACCCCTACGATACCGACACCAAGGAACCATGTTCCTTGCAGAACAAACTACTCTTGTGGTTCTTTCATTCTATGATCACTTGTGATCTCCCCTAAAATCCTAAGTACTCGTTTCTTTTAAAGGAACAAAGTATAAGGTACAAATTACAAGTTCTTAAACAAATATTTGAAGTACCATTTCAAATCTTTGATTTGATATCTAAAGGTACTTTCATAAGTCCTTAACTGGACCCATGCTATGTGACTATGTACACGATTATCAAGTACATTTTGCTTCGTGTGTTTCCTTAACATGCCTGGTACATGGGATTCAAAACATTTTCACCACATAAATTCCAAATCCTTATAAGATCTTCCTATCTTCATAGTTAAACTCTGGAGGATGTTTTAAGTACTAATTGAAGGGCGTGATTGGATTTCTAGTGTACTTCAAATACATTAATTCAAATTAACGAAATGAGCTAATAACGAAATTAACGAATGCATAATTTTGTGATTCTGTGTGTTATGTGTAATTCTAAAGTTGGCTATCTAAATCCTAGTAGAATCTCTCATATTTCCATACGATAGATTCTCAGAAGGATACTCAAAGTACTATCTTAAATCCTTAAGGAGCTTTCTATACAAATAGTCAGACCCTTGGATTCCAAAGTGATGTTTCAAGACGATTATTTGGTTCAAAGTTAAAAAGACCTTTTGGTGGTCTATTTAAAGAGATCATACGATGATCTAGTTAAGGAGATCATGTGTTAATCTAGTTAAAAAGATCATTCGTTGATCTAGTTAAAAAGATCCTCTGGTGGTCTAGTCAAGTAATTTTATCTATGTCCGATTGATTTTTCCCTACACGTTATAGAATGAACTATGCGGACTATGCAAGGAATTACGTAATTATGGATGCATATATAATTATGGAATTCAGTGCACAGAAACCACAGCAAGTTTTGTCATGTGTTAAGACCTATAGTGATGAGAATAACGAGACGGGAACAATGTAAAAGGGGCATGGTGGATACGCCGTTGGTACTTCCAATATATAAGTGTTTCTTATTACATTGCAAGCATAGCGTTATTTAAGTTACTAGAAGTCCTGGACCTTGACTATTGTTATTTTTTTATCGTACACTCTCCGACTCTGATTTCGAGCACACACAAGTTTCCTATAATAGTCTTCATAGGAAACATTCTCCTATCCGTTGTTCAAAGCTCCATGATTTTGTTACAGTAACGACAACATTTTGGCAACTAACAAATTCGATAAGAATCCAAACATGACCTAGAGTTTTACTTGGGAAACGGAGGATTCATTCGAAAGCGAAACAATCATAGTTGTCTTCACAGGTTTCTTCTAAAATTAAATTTCGGGACGAAATTTCCTAAAGTTGGGGGGACTGTGACACCTGTGTCACTATGACCATCTAACAAATACCAAACCAATGAAATATTGTGTTTCATACTTGGGATTTGTATAAATATGTGTATCATTTGCACATATCAATTCTTGTTCAATTTCGAGCTTTAAATCGTTTTCTAGAAGGTTATACGCAAACTGATGCATAAACGTAATCAGTATAATGCAACAAACACTCCGGAATAGGGACATAGGCTTAACATACCTTAAATAACCTTTACATAACTTAGAAATAAGTTTTAAAGGGTTTGGTATGGCAAAAACAAGTTTATTCGCTCACAGGGACTATTTGCATCAAACTGCAAAAGTCTGCCGTTTCGTATGGCAACGTACAGTCTGGGACATGATCATAAGCTAAACATACCATATATAACCTAAACATAGCTTATAAATAAGCTTTGAATGGTTCGGTGTGCAAAAATACGCTTAATTGATCTACAGGGACTAAAAGTGTCAAAAACGGTGTAAGTTTGCATTTACGCGCATATCTTACGTTCTGACCACATCTGGACATCCAAAATTTTTGTAGACACTAAAATATTTTTATTTTAGTGATCGGCATGAAAAAATACCACTCGTCGCTTAATTTGGATCGTTTTCGCGTCCGTTCGAGTTTCGTCATAAGTAGTCGAATAACGTGACCGTACGACCAAACAAACCGACATCCGAGATATTTCCGAGCATATTTTGTGTCTTCTATACTTTGAGCATCTTGTAGAGCCTTGAAAATGGCTTAACGGGGGTTAAAAGTGCCAAAAATGAGCTTTTGCAAGTGCAGGGACCAAAACTGTCAAATATGAAACTTATGCTGAACTGATCTGAGGACACGGGCCGTGTAAGCCGAGTCCCATTTCTTACGCGGGGTGCGTGAACATGCCCAGTAACAGAAACTTGATTTTCAGCAATCTGTTGCAAATCCAGGGGCTGTTCTTGTAATTCCTTTGTGTAATGACCAAGTTAAGCCTTCCCCAAGCAATAATATCTGTCACTAAACACATGTAGGGCTGAGATTCATTGCTTGTTGGCCACATAAACACTTGTGATGATCTTGTTCCTCATCAACAAGTATAAATACCAAATCTCCTCATTTGTTTTCCTCACCCTTGATTTGATTAACACTCTAAGTTGGAGCCTTTGCTTCATACCTGAGTGTTATAGATCAAGTTCTCCCTAGCTTGGACCCTTTGTAAGCTTCTTCCGTGCTTTTATCTCTTTTCAAGCGTGAAAGTCAAACAATGTTTGACTTTCAGCTTTGACAAGTCAATAGTCAATGCAAAGTTCGTTTGAACTTTGCAACGTGATTGTAATCACGATGGTTATAATCCTTAGCGATTGTACCTACTGATTACCACGTTAACTAGGTGTATTGACGAGTCAAAGTTTCGGTCAAAATGCGTTTTAGCACGCATTTTGCAATGGAACTACTTTTAGGTATCAAAACACTTTGTTTTGATACCAAATCAGTTTTTTAAAGTTAGTTAAACATGTTTTGACATGTTTAACTCGTCACTACTAGTTTAGTGCTTGTTTAGGGTCGTAAGTTAAGCGGTCTAGACAACCGCTTAGACTTTTGAACCCGACCCGTTTGGTCGATCATTAGGATCCAACCAAGCTTATTTAGTGATCATAGTTGTATAGGGAATAACCACTGAGGTTATACCTTATGATCACATAGGTTGGTTAGTTATATGCTAAGTAGATTATATGCCCATAGGAAATGACCAAAATGCCCTTTTGAAGCATAAATCCGTATTTTGCATATGTGAACATGTTTTTGACATATAATCAGATTTAGTAACATGTTGAGGCGCAATTGGGCATGTAAGACTTGACATAGCACACAGTTAACCATCCGACCATAGTTTTACGCAAACGACGCGTTATAGTAGCTTATACTACCATAATGGGTCGAAACGGGTCAAAAGCACTTAGGTAGACTTCCAAATCAGAATGTTAGGTCTATTAAATCATGCCATATGAGTGCCAATACTCATTTGATTTGTAGAACCTCATTCTATCCTATCTCCCGATTTAGGATCCGATTGTTTAACATAGTGAATCCATACTAGCTGCCACTTGATTCCTTGATTTCCCAAGCTTCGTTAGGACACTTAATCAAGGATACTTGCAATCTCAAGTGAGTACATAGTCCTCTCTTTTACTGCTTTCAAATGTTTTGGGGTGAAACATATGTGCCTATTTGTTATTTTCATGATTTCAACTATATGATTGTACAAGTTAGTACTTATCTTTTGACGAATTTAACAATTATCTATGGTTTAAACACAAATTTTCAAAGATTTTAAAACTAATTGTTGGATTGTACTTTCTTTATACATTCAGCAAGCCGATTGGTAGTACGATATAGCGCTATAGGACTAGACACCCCATTCCTGTTGTATGGAATGTCAGAAACCAAATTTTAACCAAATAGAAATTGCCTTTGTGGTATTTCTATAGTCTCCAAAGTGTAGTTTGATACACTAAGGTTTGAATGAATGCTAAATCACAGTTTCTTTTGTGTATTTTGATATACTACCAAAGTACAGTTTGATGTGCTCTCCAATGTGATATTATATACCAAAGTATAATTTGATATACTATGTACAAAAATCCAACATATGTTTTAATATACTACTGACCTTGTTATTTACCAAAGCATAGTTGATATGCTATTTTCAAACCAAAGCATAGATGATATGCTATTTTCAAACCAAAGCATAGTTGATATGCTATTATCAAACTAAAACATAGTTGATATGTTATTTCCAAAACCAAAGCA
The DNA here is from genome assembly GCA_030545235.1 of Helianthus tuberosus. Classification (NCBI taxonomy): domain Eukaryota; kingdom Viridiplantae; phylum Streptophyta; class Magnoliopsida; order Asterales; family Asteraceae; genus Helianthus; species Helianthus tuberosus. The sequence goes on from JARYGA010008277.1 coordinate 30,769, forward strand.
TAGTTGATATGTTATTTCCAAACCAAAGCATAGTTTGAGATGCTATTTACAAAACCAAAGTATACTTGAGATATAATACCAAACTTACTATTTTATTAACCAAAGTATATTTGATATACTATCTATTAAACTAATTCAAACCAAAGTATATTTTGGTATATACTATACACCTTTAAATCTAAACAATGCATTTTTTGAAACCAAACTTTTTACAAGGATTCATGGCTATTTTTGTAAACATAAAACATTTTTCTTGTGTTAACCAAAGCCATGAATCTAATTCACAAAACCTATGTTACTCACAGGCATTTTTATGCTGACATACCTATTTCATATATGTTTCAGCTACTGTTATGAGATGATTGTTGATGCATGCTATACATAGGATGGACTCGTGCCTTAGTGACTTTAAAATTTGAAAGACAATATTTGTAATTATCTGAATTGTAATAAAACAACGAGTTCAATAATTCAATAAAATGAAACAATTTAATCCATGGTTGTGAAACAATGATTCTGTTACAACGCTCCCCGACGTTTCCTCCATGATTTGTTGTTTTACGTGGTCGGGGTATGACATTACTAGTCCTATGACAAGTATTATATGCCTTAACATGTCTAATATTAACATCTAATCAGTTTAGATGTCAAAATTTAGGTTACATATGCTTAAAATGAAATTACGCGTAAAAAAGGGCATTTTGGTCATTTTTCTAAGGCGTATAAACTACCTATCATGCAACTAACTAAACGTAGTGACCATAAGGTATAACCTCGGAAGGTTATTCCCTATACAACTATGGTCACAAAATGTGTTTGGTCGGATCCTAATGATCGACCAAACGGGTCGGCTTCGAAAGTTTAAGCGGTTGTTTAGACCGCTTATCTTACGACCCTATATAAGCACTAAACAAAAAGTGACGAGTTAAACATGTTAAAACATGTTTAACTAATTTAGATAACAAGTTTGATATCAAAACAAAGTGTTTTGATATCTAAAGATAGCTTCGAGGAAAAATACGCATAAACAAGTATTTTGACCGAAACTATGACTCGTCACTACGCCTAATCAATGTGGTAATCAGTAGGTCACAAGGGACTATATCCATCGTGATTATGCTCACGTTGCAAAGTTCAAACTAACTTTGTGTTGACCAAAGACTGGTCAAAGCAGAAAGTCAAACATTCTTTGACTTTCATGCTTAAAAATGCATAAAAGCATGAAAGAAGCTTACAAGAGGTCCAAAGCTTGAAGATAGAAGAAGAAAACTTGAAGATTGGGACATTCAACCAAAAGGGATAGTCCTAATTGTCCAGAAAATGAGAGAAGACAGATTTGAGCAAGTTGTTGGAATGAAAATCATGGGGTATTTATAGATTTCAGACAACTGTTAGGATCGTTCCTCGATTTTTGAGCTTCAATCTCAACCATCCAAGTGTTACCCACTGTTTTACAAAGCTATGGGTGTCCAAAACCAGCTCCATGTTTGAATAAACCATGTACAAAAGCCAAAAACCAGCTGCTGTTTGCAGAAAACTGATTTTTGCAGAACTGGGGGTCTCTCACAGGCCGCGTAGGCTGGAGCCTAGTCGTACGTGCCCCTCCTAGAAACAACTTTGACAGATTGTCAATTTTAGTCCCTGAAGGTGTAAAACTTGGTTTTTGATGCATTTTTTACACGTTTAAGCCCCGTTAACCCATTTCCAAGGCTCAATAATGATGTCAAAGTATAGGAGGCATGAAATATGCTCAAAAACATCTCGGATGTCGGTTCGTTTGGCCGTACGGTTGCATTGTTCGGTTAATTACGACGAAACTCGAACGGACGCGAAAAACGATCCAAATTGTGCGATGAATGGAATTTTAGCATGCCAATCACTAAAATAAAATATTTTAATGATTACAAAAATTTTTAGATGTCCGGATATGGTCAGAACGTAAGATATGCGCGTAAATGCAAACTTATGCACTTTTTACGCTTTTAGTCCCTGATTGACCAATAAGTTTATTTTCGCATACCGAACCCCTCAAAGCCTATTCTAAGCCATGTAAAGGATATTTAGGGTATGTTTAGCTTATGATCAAGTTCCAGAATGTTCGTTACTATACGAATCGACATACTTTCGCAGTTTGTCGAAATTTGTCCCTGCGATCGAATAAACTTGTTTTTGCCATACCAAACCATTTAAAACTTATTTCTAAGTTATGTAATAGTTATTTAAGGTGTGTTAATAATATTTTGATGTTCTAGAGTGTTTGTCACGTTAAACTGATTACGTTTACGCATCAGTTTACGTATAACTTTCCCGAAAGCGATATAGAGTTTGAAATTAAGCAAAAATCAAAACGTGCAAAATGTCAAACATAAATAAACAAATATAGGGATTAAATCACATTATTTTATTGATAATTGAATTATTTAGAGTTTGTAGAATGATTACAAGCACAGACGTCACACCTAGTCATCCCAGGCCTATTCGCACAGAAAGTCCCAGTCGTCCTTACCTATTTGTACTAGTGGGCTCTTCTATAAATAGGGGTGTTGGGTCTTGTCATTGAGAACTTTTGGACTTGAGAGGAGAAACTTTGTCCATTTGGTTTCATGGTATTGTATCTTCAAATAATCAATAGAAACCACTTTAATTAGCTTGTTCTTGTGCATGTCATCTTTATACTCGGATTTCGCAAGAGATATGAAGACTTTTTGACCGGTTGCAGCGTTCAGAGACCCAAAATGGTCCTCATAACTGGTATCATTTCCTGGAGACCGGTTTCAACGACTGATAGCACAAGATACCAGCAATTGAGCATAATTTGATCAGATTTCATCATCGTACTTTTCTAGTAATTCAAAGTTGTTGAACAATGGATACTGGATTTTATAATGCCTTTGCAACAATACCTGATTGGGTGGCTCAGACTTTAAAGCCTGAAAAGGAACATGGAACACAATCAAAACCACCTAAATTGATGAATATATATGAATATAAAAAATGGGAAGAATGGTTTGCTAACTGGATTCAAGACTATCATATGGGATGTTGGTATGCAATCTTAATTGAATATGATGAACCAGTAGGGAATGATGGTCAAAATAAATCACTGATGGAAAATGATGAAGAGGAAAAATCAAAATTCAAGAATGAAAGGAAAATGATAAGTTTTCTATAGCAATCAGTGAAAGACAGTATACTATCATTGTTACAGGACAATGGAACTGCTTATTCAATCTGGAAGGCATTTAAACATAAATATGAATGAATTGAACAGATGATGAAAAGCAAAAGAGCATTAATGAAAAAGGAATTTGCAAATTTTGCAAATTTGAAAGTCGAAACAGTAAAACAATTAATATAAAGATTCTGTCATTCGACTAAAGAATTGAGAATGTTAGGAATTGAAAAATGTAAGACCCCAATCGCGTAATACAACAACACGCGGCAGAAATATCGGGGTGTCACGTTACAAATTGCTCACAACTACTGGTACTAAATTGTTTCAATATTATTAACATCGTTTTACAAACAAAGAATACATGAAATTTTCTTTTGATTAAGAAGTGTAAGGCCCAAATGCAGTCCTATGCGTTGCATGCTTGAAAACCTGAAACATATGTGAAAAATAGTCAGTATAAAAATGTCGGCGAATACATAGGTTTTATTAGCCAAATAAATGGCAAAACATTTTGATATTTGCAATACTTTGACAACTATGAGAGCTGTCACTTTGAAAATAAATCTTGAAGCCAAAGGATGGCAAAAGTTTAGTATTGCAATGCATAAACTTGATTTTGAAAACTCGTGGCAAATAGTTTTGGATATGGCAATATGATTTATTACTAAGTCATTTTTATTCCATTTGAAATTGTACATCGTAATCTCGTTTAAACCATCGTAAAACTTGTTAATGTGTTATTAGAAATTCAATTAAGGATTTATGATAACTATTTTGAAATAAATCAAAACTTGTGTGAGTATTATATAAATCAAATCAATGAGTCATGATAATACTTTAGATATCCTTCTAAGAATCTAACATATAAAGATATGGGAGATTCTACGAAGGTTTCGATAATCGAACATTGAAACATTTATACACACATCCTAAAGTGATTCGGATAACGCTACAAGAATAATAAAATAAGAACACTTATATATAGGAAGTACCAGCGGCGTATCCACCATGTTCTTATTTTATTACACCCGTTTCATTATCTAAATCACAACTACCACATAAAAACATAATCGTTAACTTGTTCTAACTTGTAAACACACATTAAAGTACACAATGAATCCAAATAGGGACTCCAATATTAGTACTCTAAACATCCTATATGTGTCTAGATATGAAGATAGATAGGTACTACAAGGATCAGGTTCTCGTCAAATCGTCTCGTAACATACGCATTAAAGTACACAACGAATCCAAACAAGGACTCCAATATTAGTACTTTAAACATCCTACAAGAATCAACCTATGAAGATAGATAGATGCTAAAAGGATTCTGGGTTCTGTTACATTGAATCAAAACAATCCTAAATCCTAATGGTGATTCGGGAGAACGCTACGAAGGGTAATACAATAAGCACACTTATATATAGGAAGTACCAGCGGCGTATCCACCATGTGCTTATTGTATTATCTAGTTTCGTTATCTAAATCACCAACAATCTACAGATAAACCAACCATCGTCTGTAAAGTACTTCTTAAAAAATCTCACTATGAAGATAGGAAGATCTAAGACTATACTTCAAATATCCTATAAGAATCTAACTATGAAGATAGATAGTTCTTTAAAGGAATTGGATAAACATTGTATTTGCATAATCAGTGTGACACCTGTGCCGCTCCGACCATCAAACAATTACCAAATCAATGAAATATTGTGTTTCATGCTTGGGATTTGAATAAATATGTGTATCATGTGCACATATCAATTCATGTTCGATTTCAAGCTTTAAATCGCTTTCTAGAAGGTTATAAGAGAACTGATACGTAAATATAACCATTTTAATCCAACAAACACTCCGGAATAGTGACATAGGCTTAAGATACCTTAAATAACCTTTACATAACTTAGAAATAAGTTTTGGAGGGTTTGGTATGCCGAAATCAAGTTTATTCGCTTACAGGGACTAATTTCGACAAACTGCAAAAGTATGCCGATTTGTACTGTAACGAACATTCCGGAACTTGATCAAAAGTTAAATATGCCCTAAACATCCTTTACATAGCTTAGAAATTGGCTTTGAAGGGTTCAGTATGCTAAAAATAAACTTTATTGATCAATAGGGACTAAAAGTGTCAAAATGTGCATAAGTTTGCATTTTCGCGCATATCTTACGTTCTGAATATATCCATACATCCAAAAATTTATGTAATCATTAAAATATTTTATTTTAGTGATTGGCATGATAAAATTCTATTCGTCGCGTAATTTGGATCGTTTTTGCTTTCGTTACGATTTCCGTCGTAATTAACCGAACAACGCAACCGTACGACCAAACGAACTGACATCCGATATGTTTTTTAGCACATTTCAAGTTCCCTATACTTTAACTTTATTTTAGAGCCTTGAAATGGGGTTAACGGGGCTTAAAAGTGCCAAAAATCAAGTTTTACAAGTGCAGGGACCATTTTTGAAATTTCAGGCAGATACATTGAACTTGGTCCATTTTTGAGGTTTTGATGGTTTTTACCCAAGGTTTTGCACTCTATGGGCTGAAATTTGATGGTTTTAAGTATTCCCATGGTTTTGAAAACCATGTGCCCACTTGTAAGGTCAAGATCAAAGCACGATTTGCGAGAAACGATCCTAACGGTTCTCCGAAATCTATAAATACCCAAGCTCTCATTCCATTTTCCTCACACCTTGATCTAATTTTATGCTCTAATTTGAAGCTTTATGCTTCATACCTGAGTATTTAGATCAAGTTCTTCTAGCTTGGACCCGTTGTAAGTTTCTTTCATGCTTTTATGCGTTTTTAAGCGTAAAAGTCAAACAGTGTTTGACTTTCTGCTTTGACCAGTCTATGGTCAACACGAAGTTTGTTTGAACTTCGTAACGTGAGCGTAATCACGATGGTTATACTCTCTTGTGACTATACCTACTGATTACCACGTTATTTAGGTGTAGTGACGAGTCATAGTTTCGGTCAAAATGCGTATTCATGCCTATTTTGCAACCAAACTAGTCTTGGGTATCAAGACCCTTTGTCTTGATATAAAACTTGTTTTCTAACTTCTTTAAAAATGTTTTAACATGTTTAGCTCGTCACTTTAGGTTTAGTGCTTATATAGGGTCGTAAGATAAGCGGTCTAAACAACCGCTTAGACTTTTGAACCCGACCCGTTTGGTCGATCATTAGGATTCGACCAAGCATTTATTGTGACCATAGTTGTATAGGGAATAAACTTCCAAGGTTATACCTTATGGTCAGTTCGTTTAAGTAGTTGTATGATAGGTAGTTTATATGCCTTCGGAAAATGACCAAAATGCCCTTTTTACGCATAAATTCATTTTAAGCATATGTAACCTAAATTTTTATATCTAAACTGATTAGGTAACATTATTAGACATGTTAAGGCATATAATACTTGTCATAGGACTAGTTAGGCGGTCCGAACATGTTTTACGCGAACGACGCGTTAAAGTAGCGTAAGCTACCTAAACGGGTCGTAATGGGTCGTAAGCACTTAGGTCAGATTTCAATTTAGTATGTAGGCTTTGTTAAACCATGTCATATGAGTTCCAATACTCATTTGGTTTACAAAACCTCATCCTATCCGATCTTCCGATTTAGGTCTGGTTTATTTACATAGTTACTTATATTAGGTGCCGATTGATTTCCGTGATCCTTCTAGCTTTGCTTGGTTGTTATTCAAGACTTCTAAGCACCCTCAAGTGAGTACATAGTTCCCATCTTTTACTATTTTCAAACATTTTGGGGTGAAACACATGTGCCTACTTGTTACTTTTGTGCTTTTCATGCTTTTATATTATATGCTTGTTATGTTCATTAGTACATATATAGTACATGATTTCATTATGTTTTGCTATGTATGTTCACTTAACATGCTAGCACATTGATTTTTGTATATTATATTTTGTTGCATATGTTCACTCAGCATATGGACACATTGTTTTACATTTTGAACCGTTGGAACTGTTTAATTTATGTGAACCGTTAGTAACTGTCTGATTTATATGAACCGTTTGTAACTGTTTGATTATGTGAACCGTTTGGTATTGTTTGAACCGTTGGGTTAGGGAAGTGATTAGGTAACAGGGCGGGTGTAATGTGTTAAAAGCATGGTGGATACGCCGCTGGTACTTCCTATGTATAAGTGCTTTTAATACATTATATATCGTTGCGTTATCGAAGATCACTTGGGCAAGGTTATCAAAACAAAGTTATATTACAAGGTTTTTCTAATAATATAAACCATACGAGTTTTATTAACGAGTTTTTACGAGATGTTTACAATTTGATTTAATAAAATAATTTTTTTGGGTTAATAATCATGGCTATGAGATTTTATAAAGTATAACCAACTTGATTTGAGTTGGTTAAATATGTCGCAATACTATACTTTTCAAAACCAAGTTTTTAATTAAATATTGCAACATGTAAACTAGCCATGGATCTGACACTTACATAAAACCTATGTACTCGCCGACATTTTTATGCTGACGTATTTTCACATGTGTTTCAGGTACCATAGTTGGTGATGTTTGATGATGATATTGACGCATACTCGCATAGGAACGGGCGATGCCTTAGTGACTTAATAACAATGAAAGTCTATTTGTTCATGTTGTGTTTCTAATTTCAATGTAATGTAATACATTTAATTCAATAACACAAAACCTCAATCCATGTGTTATGAAACAATGATTCTGTTACAACACTCCCCGACGTTTCCGCCACGATTTGTTGATTTTCGTGGTCGGGGTGTGACAGAAAAGTTGGTATCAGAGCTCATGGTTATAGGGAATTAGGTTATTAGTAATGCTTTGACCTAGTCTATAACCTTCCTAGGACCCTAACGCAAGTTTACTTTCGTTTAGTCATAAAACAATACCGTCGCCAATTCTTTAGGTGACAACCACAATGAGAACACAAATTTTGAATCTGCTTAGAAAACTAATCATCTGTTCTAGGATGATTTATTATAAGGTTTTGAACCTTCAAAGTTTTCAAATTCTCATCAAAGTTTGGTCTAAATAATGTGAACACGTGCAAACTGGAAGGGTTGGTGCCTGTACCCTGAGTTTTCTGTCTAAGGCTAGAGTGTTCGTACAAATCCGCAGTATCGGACTACACTCTTACCTGGGAACTCTTGGGGTGAGTGTCCACTTATAGGCGAGCATGTCTTCGCGATACATTATGAGGACCTATTTACTTTGATTCAGCCTTTTGTTTGCTTCGTGGTTCGAACAAATGACCATCACCCATGCCTCTTTGGTCGGTAATTGTAATATCCTTACCCAATGCCATTTCATTTGTTTTCTCTCTTGTTTCTCATTTTAGAATACCTCCACGACGCAACAATCAGGTGCCCAATGAAGAACTGGCAGATATCATTACGCAGCAAATGGCTGCTGCAATCCTAAACATCATTGCTCAATGTAACCAAGCTCTCAACAACAATAATGCTCCCTGCAACTTCAAGACGTTCAACATTCCAAGCCATCAAAATTTTCTGGGTCTCAAGGAGCGACTGCACTTCTGCAATGGTTCGAGAGTTTAGAGAGCACCTTCAGACATGTTCAGTGTCCAAACGAGCGAAAGGTAGAGTTCGCATCTAGTGTTTTTGAGAAACGAGCATTAACATGGAGGAATGGTGTGATGAGAGATAGGGGTGCCGAGGTAGCACTGACTCAAACCTGGGAAGAGCTTCGAGCCCTAATGATGAGGGAATTTTGTCCTCGTCATGAGATCAGGGCCTTGGTAAGGGAATTCGACGATCTTAAGCAGGATAGCGGTGAGCATCGAGCCTACACGGACCGTTATGAGGAGTTGAGTCTGTTATGCCCGAACATGGTTACGCCCTTGGATAAGGCAATCAAAAAGTACATTGATGGCCTCCCTAACTCAGTACAAGACATTGTTATTGGTAGCAACCCCACTACCGTTAGACAGGCCATTGAGCTATCTGCTACCTTGACTGAATCTCAGATCAGGAAAGGTAAACTTTTCTGAAAGGGTGACAAGAAACCGACCGAGGAATCGAAACCAAAGGAAGAACATACTGGATCCCCTAAGAAGTCAAACAGAACTTCGTCGTGGTTGCTCATAATGATCAAGCCGTCCCCAACCAACCAGCTCAACCCCCTGCTAGGAAGCCATACAACGGAACTGCACCCTTGTGCAACCAATGTAGCCTTCACCATCATGCCAATGTAAAGTGCCGCAAATGCTAAACTTGTGGACTGATAGGCCATACAGCAAGAGTTTGCCCAGCTGCAGCTGCACCAAATCAAGCTGGCAACAATCCTGCTCAAACTCGTTTTCTACCAGGTTATTGCTTCAACTGTGGCGAGATGGGCCATTTCCGAAGAAATTGCCCAAAGCTTGCTAATGCGAATCCAGTGCAGGGATGAGCATCTGACCGATTGGAAGACAACGCCGCTTAGAAATTAATCAAGCGTTATGTGTTATTTTCTTTTGTTGTCATGGTCTGTAAGACAGTTGTTGTTGTTTATAAATAAATATTTTATTTACATTGAAATGTATTTTATGTGGTTGCATGTATAAACAACATATCCCCTACAATACCGACAATCAAGGAACCGTATTCCTTGAAGAACAGACTACCCCCAAAATTTTTTTTCCATTTTATGATCTCTTGCGTTTTCCACGAAAATCCTAAGTACCCGTTTCTTCCAAGGAAACGAAGTACAAGGAACAAGTTACAACTCTGGACGAATACCCCATCCTTAATAGGGTACCTAAGGGTATTTCCGTAAATCCTTAATTGTTGTGTACCTTAATTTGAATGTTATGATTTCTTGTAAAAAATCGAATTTTTGGAAGATCACCTTATCTTTTCAGATAGATTCTTGAGGACGTTAAAGTCCATCGACTGGGTTCCTGGTGTACCTTGAATACCCAAGTTCAAATCGATATCAAGTTAATAACAATTAATAACAAACTGATAACAAATTAATAACAAAGAAAACAATTATGTGCTTATGTGTTGACCCAATCAAAGTTGTCTCAAGCTTGTTCAAATTCTATATCTTTCACATTATGAAATACAATGTGCGGATTGTGCAAGGAATTACGTAATTATGGATGCATACGTAATTATGGAATTCAGTGCACAGAAACCACATCAAGTTTTGTCATGTGTCAAGATTTAATTCTATTCATTCCCATTTCTGATGAAGCACCTGTTGAAAATGACTCCGTCCATTCATTTTTGTTTCTGAAGAATGTCCGTTGAGGGAAATGAATATCCTTTTGAGTTAACTCTATTCATTTCCATTTCTGATGAATCACCCGTCGAAAATGACTCCGTCCGTTCATTTTCGTTTCTGAAGAATGTCCGTTGAGGAAATGAATATCCTTTTGTTACTCTATTCATTTCCATTTCTGATGAAGCACCTGTCGAAAATTACTCCGTCTGTTCATTTTCGTATCTAAAGAATGTCCGTTGAGGAAATGAATATCCTTTTGTTATTCTATTCATTTCCATTTCCGAAGAATACCCGTTGAAAATGACTCCGTCCGTTCATTTTCATTTCTGAAGAATGTCCGTTGAGGAAATGAATATCCTTTTTGATTATTCCTTTATTTCCATTTCTGAAGAATACCCATTGAAAATAACTCCGCCCGTTCATTTTCATTTCTGAAGAATGTCCGTTGAGGAAAATAAATTTCCTTTTGTTTATTCCATCATTTCCCTTCATAGGGAAGCACCGGTTTAAAATGACTCCATCCGTTCATTTTCTTTTGTGAAGAATGTCCGTTGAGGAAATGACAGGATTATGCCATGTATATCTTTGGTGGTTATTTAACACAAAGTCACAGACATACTCCTACAAATAAATTTCGGGACGAAATTTCCTAAAGTAGGGGAGACTGTGACACCTGTGCCTCTTCGACAATCAAACAAATACCAAATCAATGAAATATTGTGTTTCATGCTTGGGATTTTATAAATATGTGTATCATGTGCACATCTCAATTCATGTTCGATTTCAAGCATTAAATCGCTTTCTAGAAGGTTATAAGCGAACTGAAACGTAAATATAACCATTTTAATGCAACAAACACTCCAGAACAGTGACATAGGCTTAACATACGTTAAATAACCTTTACATAACTTAGAAATAATTTTTGGAGGGTTTAGAATGCCGAAATCAAGTTTATTCGCTTACAGGGACTAATTTTGACAAACTTCGAAAGTATGCCGATTCATACTGTAACGAACATTCTGGAACTTGATCAAAAGTTAAATATGCCCTAAACATCCTTTATATAGCTTAGAAATAGGCTTCGAAGGGTTCAGTATGCTAAAAATAAACTTTATTGATCAATAAGGACTAAAAGCGTCAAAAAGTGCATAAGTTTACATTTTCGCGCATATCTTACGTTCTGAATATATCCGGACATCCAAAAATTTATGTAATCATTAAAATATTTTATTTTAATGATTGTCATGATAAAATTCCATTCGTCGCGTAATTTGGATCGCTTTTGCGTTCGTTACGATTTCCGTCGTAATTAACCAAACAACGCAACCGTACGACCAAACGAACCGACATCCGAGATATTTTTAAGCACATTTCAAGTTCCCTATACTTTAACTTTATTTTAGAGCCTTGAAATGGGGTTAACGGGGCTTAAAAGTGCCAAAAAAACAAGTTTTACAAGTGCAGGGACCATTTTTGAAATTTCTGGCAGATACATTGAACTTGGTCCATTTTTGAGGTTTTGATGGTTTTAACCCAAGGTTTTGCACTCTATGGGCTGGAATTTGATGGTTTTAAGTATTCCCATTTTCACACCCCCAAAATCCACACGCGGAGTATCACCGCTTGGAGGCGTGACTGACCAGGATCAAGCCACCAATCATATTGAACATAACAAGTAATGAGTAAATTTCAACCACAAAATATGAAAGGTGTTTCAAAACAAAAGCGTAGTTAAATGTTTAGCGGAAGCATAATTGTAAAACCCAATGTAAGTATTAAGTACGAAATAAAGTGATGTTTTTAGCATGGCACACACTGCCATGTCCCACAACGACCACGCCTCCCTGTGCAAGCTCCATGAGTACCTAACGACCTCCAAGGCATGTAACAACGAGTCAACAACAAAGTTGAGCGAGTTCACAGTTGGTTGTTTAGTTATAGCATTCGTTTCGTAAATCATATGTTCGTTTTGTAAACCATGTATCGTATTAATTCGTATCGCGGTCTCCCAGACATGTTTGCGAAGATTAGTGGGGGCTTCCCATGTGTTACTAGACCACGCGTATCGACTGCTACAAAAATGTAAGAGGTTCCCTAAGTCAGTGTCTATCAGCATTGACCCTTTATCCATAGTCCATTAGTACACACCCGTTCGGACGACACGGTGTGAGGTTTGTTAAACCTAATAGCGCTATCTACTAATGACCCGCTCGCCATAGGCCTCGGCGATTAAGTCGATAAATGAGGGACTTCAAATGATAGAGTGATGGTCTTATGGTCGTACGTATCCTGTTGTATGGGGAATACGCAAGTTTGTAGTTACCGTTCAGTTCTTTAACCCATTCCCAACCCTTGGGAATCCCATGCCTTGGATAGAGTGTGAACTCACCTTGGTTTGCTCGGTATGCTAAACTATGTGCTCACAAGTTATCAATCAAGTCCTATAGTAAGCACGTATACTTAATCAGTTCAAGTTCGTATAGTTTCGCATGCACTGAATGCCATAAAGTGTGCCTACGCAATTAGCACGTATCACAAGCAGTTAATCAAAGTCATGCAATTCACGTTCCATATAGATATCCTTCGCAGTTTCTTCTAACATAGTTATCCAATAATACACTTAACAGAGTTAACAAGTTTAACTGGATTAATACATATAACAGGGTTACACAGTTAACAGAGTTGACATCTAACATAACTACTAACTAACTATGTTTCATGCTTAACTTAACAGAGTTGACATGCTTAACTGAATTAACAACTAACAGAGTTAATAACTAACAGAGTTAACAAAGTAATTAACTTAACTGAGTAACAGTCTTGACGAAGCTAACATGCCAGAACACTTAACGAAATCATATGTGTCAAAATCACAGGCTCGGCGAAATCACTTTGGACGAAAACATATTCACATTTTTGGACGAAAACACTTGGGACCAAAATACTCGACCGAAATCCCTTTTCTGGCAAAATCTCATTTGACGAAAACCCAAGGGTTTTCGTCGGACATAGGGCTTGACGAAAACACTGGGTGTTTTCGTCCGGTTGCTGTGTTTTCGCCTGGTTGTTGTGTTTTCATCAGTTTCAACAATCAATCATCATCATCACAGTAGTTACACAATACAGTAACCCTACACATCCCTTACAGTTACATGATCGATCATCAACAAAAACCTTTTATCAAATCTTCGATATATATAAACATACAGGTTACCAATCATTGCGATACCAAGATCATTAATAAATCAACTGATCATCATTATCAGGCACACATGGTCGATCATATTATCCCATATACATGATAGTTCGTAGACAACATATATATATATCAATCATCTATTCATACGTTCATAAAGCAATCATAGTTAACACACAATAATCAAACAACGATATATATATATATATATATATATATGATGAAACCAAACAGATACTAGCCACAGTTGATTACTAACCAGCAAGATGAACAACGAATCGGTCGATACGAGAGGCTTCGAGATCCTACACTTGCCGTCGGGTTCCAAGGGTAGCGAGAGAGAGAGAGAACGTGATAGGTGGTTAGGGTTTGCTTAAGGTTTTTCCGAATACAGTCGCGTAAGAGTTATACACAAACTAAAACAACTCGTCACTGGGCCAAGGCCCATCTTTGTTTTCGCCGAGCAGTGGTGGACGAAAACACTAATGTGTTTTCGTCACAGGGTGTTTTCGGGTGGGTTAGGGTATTTGCCAAGGTTCTATTATTTTTGCAAGATATGTATACATATACATACATAATATACACATAACAACAACACTTATATAGCACCTCAAATAAATATAAAATACACTTGCAATTAAGTACAAATTTAAATCGAATAGAGACCTTGAAAACTCGGGTTGTCACATTATCCCCAACTTGAAAGAAATTTCGTCCCGAAATTTAGCACGTGGTTACTGAGGAAGCTAGTTGTCTTGTGTAATATACTGGTTTTCCTGGGGTGTCACATCACCCCCCCGTTGATTTGGAATTTCATCCCGAAATTCTGTAGTAGCTTCAGCCACAGTAGTGGTTGCACTGTTTCCGAATAACTGGGGATACTTGAGTTTCATTTGATCTTCTCGTTCCCAGGTAAACTCTGGGCCACGACGGGAGTTCCAACGAACTCGAACAAGAGGTATTCTAGTGTGCTTGAGGACCTTAACGTCTCGGTCCGTGATTTCAACTGGTTCTTCGAAAAATCGCAGCTGTTCGTCGATAGTGAGGTTCCTTGAGAGGAACTACGAGGGTCTCATCTGACAGACACTTCTTCAGATTAGACACGTGGAAAACATTGTGAACTGCACTGAGTTACGCTGGCAGGTTTAGTTTGTAGGCCACTTTGCCTATCTAATCAATGATTTCAAACGGTCCGACGTAACGTGGATTGAGTTTGCCCCTTTTGCCAAAACGAACCACACCCTTCCAGGGTGAGACTTTGAGAAGAACTCGGTCCCCGGCCTGGAATTCCAGAGGTTTCCGGTGCTTGTTTGCGTAGGCTTTCTGACGGTCGCGAGCTGCCGCCATGCATTGTCGTATCTGTGCAATCCTTTCTGTTGCGTCTACTACCAGTTCTGGACCTGTGATCTGACTATCACCCACCTCTGCCCAACAAAGAGGTGATCGGCATTTACGCCCGTACAATGCCTCAAATGGAGCCGCTTGAATGCTGGTGTGGTAACTGTTGTTATACGAAAACTCCACCAACAGGAGATGTTTTTCCCAGCGGTTGCCGAAATCGATTACACATGCCCGAATCATGTCTTCTAGCGTTTGGATGGTGCGTTCAGATTGTCCATCCGTTTGCGGGTGATAAGCTGTGCTCATGTCTAATTGAGAGCCAAAAGATTTGTGCATTGCTTGCCACAGTTCAGAAGTAAAACATGCATCACGATCAGAGATAATAGAGGTTAGCACCCCGTTCCTCAAAACCACTTCCTTAAGATAGACGTCTGCTAGAGTGGAGAACTTATCCGTTTCCTTGATAGCCAAGAAGTGTGCAGAATTTGTGAGTCGATCCACGATCACCCAAATAGTATCATTCCCACGCTGAGATATAGGCAGGCCAGTAACAAAATCCATGGAAATTTGCTCCCATTTCCATTGTGGTGTTTCTGGTTGTTGAAGTAGGCCCGATGGTTTCTGATATTCAATCTTGACTCTCGCACAAGTCAAACACTTGCTAACATAAGTTGCTATGTGGGCTTTCATGCTAGGCCACCAATACATAGTTTTCAAGTCATGGTACATCTTATCTGAACCAGGATGTACTGAATAACGTGACTTATGTGCTTCATCCATCACCAGTTCGCGTAAGTTTCCATAGTGTGGGACCCAAATGCGCCCTGTAACGTAGTAAGCGCCGTCTTCCTTTTGTTCTAATCGTTGCCTTGAACCGCGCAGGGCTTCAGCCCTGACGTTTTCTTGTTTCAATGCTTCTACCTGAGCATCTCGTATCTGTGAAGGAAGACTAGATTGGATGGTGAGTTGTAGTGCTCGCACACGCCTAGGTGTGGTATCTTTTCAACTGAGGGCGTTGGCCATGACATTGGCTTTACCTGGATGATACTTGATGGCACATTCGTAATCATTCAATAGCTCAACCCATCGACGTTGTCGCATGTTCAATTCCTTTTGCTTGAAGATATGCTCGAGACTCCTGTGATCGGTGTAGATGGTGCACTGGGTACCGTACAGGTAATGTCTCCATATCTTGAGTGCGAAAACAACAGCTCCCAGCTCCAAATCGTGTGTAGTGTAATTCCTTTCGTGAATCTTAAGTTGGTGTGAGGCGTAAGCAATGACCTTGTCACGTTGCATCAATACACAACCCAGACCATGAATTGATGCGTCACAATAAACCACAAAATCGTCTGTGCCCTCAGGCAATGAGAGAATAGGTGCGCTACAAAGTCTATCTTTCAAGTGCTGGAATGCAGATTCCTGTGTATTACCCCAACGATAAATAACGCCTTTCTGAGTTAGTGAGGTAAAGGGCTGTGCAATCTTGGAGAAATCCTTGATGAACCTTCTATAGTAGCCCCCCAAACCCAAGAATTGGCTGATTTCTGTTGGAGTACGGGGTGCAGGCCAATTCTTGATCGAGTCTACCTTGGATGGATCAACGTGTATCGCATCCTTGTTTACCACGTGGCCTAGAAAGTGGACTTCACCAAGCCAAAAGTCGCATTTCGAAAACTTAGCGTACAACTGTTATGTTCGGAGGAGTTCCAAAATAAGTCGTAGATGGTGCTCGTGTTCCTCCTGACTCTTCGAATAGATCAGGATATCGTCGATGAATACAATCACGAACTTATCCAAGTAAGGCTTGCACACTCTGTTCATAAGATCCATGAAAACTGCAGGTGCGTTTGTTAACCCGAATGGAATGACCATAAACTCGTAGTGGCCGTAGCGTGTTCTGAATGCTGTTTTGGAGACGTCCTCGTCCCGAACTCTCAGTTGATGGTAGCCTGACCTCAGATCAATCTTTGAATAGTAGCTCGACCCTTGCAGCTGGTCGAACAAGTCGTCAATGCGTGGAAGAGGATAGCGATTCTTTACGGTCACCTTGTTTAGTTCGTGGTAATCTATGCACATACGGAAGGTACCGTCTTTCTTCTTCAAAAACAATACGGGAGCTCCCTAGGGCGAAGAGCTAGGACGAATGAAACCCTTTTCCAAGAGTTCTTGCAATTGCTTAGACAGTTCTTCTAGTTCGGTTGGAGCTAAGCGATAAGGTGCTCGAGCTATGGGTGCTGCTCTAGGAGCTAGCTCGATCTGAAATTCGACCTGGCGATGAGGCGGTAGCCCAGGTAAATCTTCAGGAAACACTTGCGGAAAGTCACGTACTACTGGAATTTCCTCTATCTTCTTCTCTTTCATTGATACGTCAGTAACGAGTGCTAAAATAGCTGTATGGCCCTTTCGCAAACACTTCTGGGCCTTGAGAAAGGAGATGATGCCTACCACAGCACCACTCTTGTCGCCTTGAATTTCGAGAGGTTCTTTGCAAGAACGGGGAATACGAACAATCTTCTCATTGCATAGGATCTCTGCTTGCTGTTGGGATAACCAATCCATCCCAATGACGATGTCGAAACTACCCAGAACTATAGGAATGAGATTGATAGAGAAAGTCTGACCAGCGAGGATAAGATTACAACCCTGAACTATATGTGTGGCCTCTTGACTCTTACCATTTGCTAATTCTACGACATGCTTGGTGTTCAAAAGTGTTGGTGTGCGCTTGAGCATTTGACTAACTTTTAGAGACACATAACTGGTATCGGCACCCGAATCAAATAAAACTGTAACATAAAAGTCATCGAGAAGGAACTTACTCATCACCACGTTAGGATCATTCCTTGCGTTACCCTGACCCAGCACGAACACTCGACCCCTGGCACCATTGTTTCCATCATTGTTTCCCCCGTTGTTGTTCTCATTGCCCTAATTATTGTTGTTGTTGTTGTTCGGATTTTGATTTAACTGGGGGCAGTCCCGCTTGAAGTGGCCTTCGGCACCACACTGAAAACATCCCCTGTTGCCCCGCTGTTGCTGCTGCTGGTTCTGTGGAGCGGGTGGTTGTTGTTGATGGTTCTGATTCGCAGGTCGTGAGCTCCTGCAATCCTTAGCTTCATGACCCATCTTGAGACACATCTGACAATGTCCCTTGTTGCACTGACCACTGTGGTATCTGTTGCATCTATTGCACTTTGGGTGATTTCCTCGGTATCCACCCTGCCCTTGAATACCAGAAGATTGCTGTCCAGGACTCTGGTAGTCATCCGTCTTTCGCTGCTGTGCCTAGGACTGAACCGTGGTCGAACCCTTGCTAGAGGTTCCATCCCACTTTTGTTTGTTGTCACTGGGAGTAGCAGAAGTAGTAGTAGTAGTAGCACCAATGCGCTTAGGCAGCTTGTTCTGTTCCACTGCTTGGTCTGTGAGACGATGAGCAAGACGAGTAACATCTTGAATAGTAGCAAGGTTAGCAGAAGTCACGTGGCTTTGAATCTCTGGTACTAAGCCTTTGAGGTACAGCTCGATACATTTGATGGGAGGGTCCACCATAGTTGGACATAACACTGCCAGTTCATTGGATCGCTTCTTATACGCCTCTATCTCTGACCCCGTCATCTTCAAGTTAAAGAACTCCACTTCCAGCTTGTGGATGTCATCACGACTATAGTATTCACGTTTGATCAGTTCCTTAAAATCATCCCATGGAGTCGCATTAGCAGCCGCCAGCCCCAGCATCTGAACTTGCGCGTTCCACCAAGTTAGCGCAGTGCCTTCGAGAGTACCAGTGGCGTACTTCACCCTACGAGCCTCAGGGCATTCACACATTTCGAAGACCGATTCGAGCTTTTCAAACCAGTGGAGGAGTCCAACGGCCCCTTCACTGCCACTGAAAGTAGTAGGACGACAGTCCATAAAAGTCTTGAATGTGCATACAGGCGGCTGAGCGTTCAGACCTGTTGTGTATATAAGAACAGGACAAGGTTAAACACAAGAGTTGGTTTAGGAGTGTAGGATCTAAAGATCCTAGAGTGAGTTGCAACTGCAGGATATACCTCCTGCTTGGGCGGCTGCAAGCGCTGCAGTAACTTGTTCAGTGATCAAAGCCGCCAACTGGGCTTGAGTTAGGTTAACGCGACCACTCATGATCTTCATATCAAAGGAAAACATGAGTGAGAGAGGTTCGCGAAAGTGCGATGACAGAAGAGAGTAAGCACACATTGTTTTCAATCAATAGTTGTTACGTTTATCTAAGCATACCATGAGCTAAGTTCTATGTAACTAACAAGTAGGCAATAAAACATAAACCATATCACCTAGAATGTCGAGTCTTGCACGTGGAGCGAAGCGTCGTTGTGGATCGTTGAGCACTGTTCAGGTATAGTCTGGTTTTAACAAAAACTTTTTCCCTTATTAAAACCAAGTTCACTATAACCAATGGCTCTGATACCAATCTGTCACACCCCCAAAATCCACACGCGGAGTATCACCGCTTGGAGGCGTGACTGACCAGGATCAAGCCACCAATCATATTGAACATAACAAGTAATGAGTAAATTTCAACCACACAATATGAAAGGTGTTTCAAAACAAAAGCGTAGTTAAGTGTTTAGCGGAAGCATAATTGTAAAACCCAATGTAAGTATTAAGTACGAAATAAAGTGATGTTTTTAGCATGGCACACACTGCGATGTCCCACAACGACCACGCCTCCCTGTGCAAGCTCCATGAGTACCTAACGACCTGCAAGGCATGTAACAACGAGTCAACAACAAAGTTGAGCGAGTTCACAGTTGGTTGTTTAGTTATAGCATTCATTTCGTAAATCATATGTTCGTTTTGTAAACCATGTATCGTATTAATTCGTATCGCGGTCTCCAAGACATGTTTGCGAAGATTAGTGGGGGCTTCCCATGTGTTACTAGACCACGCGTATCGACTGCTACGAAAATGTAAGAGGTGCCCTAAGTCAATGTCTATCAGCATTGACCCTTTGCCCATAGTCCATTAGTACACGCCCGTTCGGACGACACAGTGTGAGGTTTGTTAAACCTAATAGCGCTATCTACTAATGACCCGCTCGCCATAGGCCTCTACGATTAAGTCGATAAATGAGGGACTTCAAATGATAGAGTGATGGTGCTATGGTCATACGTATCCTGTTGTATGGGGAATACGCAAGTTTGTAGTTACCGTTCAGTTCTTTAACCCATTCCCAACCCTTGGGAATCCCATGCCTTGGATAGAGTGTAAACTCCCCTTAGTTTGCTCGGTATGCTAAACTATGTGCTCACAAGTTATCAATCAAATCCTATAGTAAGCACGTATACTTAATCAGTTCAAGTTTGTAAAGTTTCGCATGCACTCAATGCCACAAAGTGTGCCTACGCAATTAGCACGTATCACAAGCAGTTAATCAAAGTCATGCAATTCACGTTCCATATGGATATCCTTCGCAGTTTCTTCTAACATAGTTATCCAATAATACACTTAACAGAGTTAACAAGTTTAACTAGATTAATACATATAACAGGGTTACACAGTTAACAGAGTTGGCATCTAACAGAACTACTAACTGTGTTTCATGCTTAACTTAACAGAGTTGACATGCTTAACTGAATTAACAACTAACAGAGTTAATAACTAACAGAGTAAACAAAGTAATTAACTTAACTGAGTGAAGGGGTAAGGTCCCAAAAACCTCGTTTCGAGCGTTTGGACCATACCACAACCTCGATTTTCTAACCTTCTTTAGACCTTGTGCGGCCGCACACTGGTCCAATAAAGAAGACTTAAGAGAAAAACCACAACTTCATCTTTAACCCTCTTTAGACCTTGCGCGGTCGCGCACTGGTCCAACAAAGAGGACACGGAAGAAAGACCACAAACAACACCTGCGCGCCAAAGGGAAATTAATAAATCCTTGCGCCTCTCTCAAAACAGACAAGGATGAAAATCCTAAGCCAAAGCACTTCCGCTTAATAATATCCAGACTTGGATATTATTTACTTGACTGATGCCTCCCGATAAAGAGTCACACCAGATTACAGCAGTAATCTTCTAGAAAGAATTCAATCGTGCACCACTAAGATGGTTGTAACCGTCTGGACACGTGTCATCACCTCAGGCATCCCTGAAATCACAACAATAGCATGTAATTGGAGAGAAACCTCCACTTGATCACTTTCCACGTGGCAAACCCCCAGCCATAGATCCAAACAACGATCCGTGTGCACTCACGTTGGATCAAGAAGCTTAACGGAAGGAAATGTAACCGCTTACGGGGTTAGCATCTTCCGTTAACATTTCACCAACAAGTTTTCCCGCCCAAACTCTCGGTTATAAATGTGAGGATAATTCAGGTATGAACGGTAAGTTACACACACTTCATCAATACTGCTTCTTCTCCATAAACACATACTTATTCTCACGCCGGAGTCAGGTCAAGGGGAGAACTCCCCTTCTCCCCTTGACGAGGCTAACGGTGCTTTGTTTTGCAGAGTCTTATTAGAGAAGAAGATCAATCATAATCAAATCAAGCGAGAGAGAACAAACCCCTTTATGCAGATCCAAACCCCCTAGATATTTCGATCCCGGTCGTTTATCTAGTGTTTCTTCATTGGCGCCCACCAATTTCTCAGTTTCATCTGTTTTTCTCGTTTCGATTCATATTTTCTTCATTCTCTGTTTCATATGGCAGAGAATTCATCATTTCACCCATCAAGTCCTCGATCTGAATTCAAGGGTTCTGCAATCCGAGATGTCCAGATCGACGGAATCATGGGGAGTAAAGAAAGCAACAACAGTCATTTGGGAGAAATCACTTCCCTAATACAAACGGGAGTTCATAACCGTTCAGATCTATTCATGGAGAAAAACTCCAAAGTACTGGTTTAACAGGTTCCAGATCACCATGAACCAAATTTTGCACAAACACTCCAGATTTGGGGGTTTCATTTAAGTTCTATGTGGGTTTTCTTATCTGCAATTTTAGATACGTACTCACTCAAGCTTTAAGTATGGATTTCAATAAAAAAAAACCTCCATAGCTTGCCAACAACGAACCGCATTTTGCTACTGGATCTGTTTTTTCTCACAAGATCCATACACGAAGTGCTGTCCCAAAAAAAAAAAGAAACGTTCAGGATCAACGAGCTGCAGATCTGAGGTCGCACAACGCATAACTTCCGGAGCTTTGCTTCTTGGGGCTATAAGCCTTGACTAATACGGTTTCGTCAAAACCTAGGTACTACTAATTCCTCTGAAAGATCTTTTCAATTTTTCCTTAAACAAAATGAGGGAAAGAGAACAAATTCCCGAATTCTTTTACATAACGTGAGCACCTTCTAGCATACACTAAACAGTTAGTGCTATCACTTATAAACATTTAAACTGGCACTTATACTAATTCAAGTGCCATGACTTTTCAACATGAAAATGTCACAATCTGACACTTATCTACGCTATAACGGATATATACACAAGCATTTATATTGACTAACATAATTAGAGCGTCTATATCTGTACAACCGGTACTTAAAATTTGATGGATGAAAGAAATCATTAAAAAAGACATACGCAATCCGTTATCATTTCAAGATGATGGGAACAATATAAATACTATTGTTGCGGTATAATACCGCCGATTGAAAAATCACATCAAAAATTTTTGGTAAAACTTATACTCCTTATTTAAGGATAAGAGCATGTCAGTCTCCATGCGAATCGGATGCTCCTTTACATACAAGCACGTAAGTCGCCATACGCGCATGCTTCTTTACATTTGAGCACGTAAGTCGCCATCCGCGCTTGCTCCTTTATATACAAGCACGTAAGTCGCCATACGCGCATGCTTCTTTACATTTGAGCACGTAAGTCACCATCCGCGCTTGCTCCTTTATATACAAGCACGTAAGTCGCCATACGCGCATGCTTCTTTACATTTAAGCACGTAAGTCGCCATCCGTGCTTGCTCCTTTATATACACGTACGTAAGTCGCCATACGCGCATGCTTCTTTACATTTGAGCACGTAAGTCGCCATCCGCACTTGCTCCTTTACATACAAGCACGTAAGTCGCCATACGCGCATGCTTCTTTACATTTGAGCACGAAAGTCGCCATCCGCGCTTGCTCCTTTACATACAAGCATGTAAGACGCCATACGCGCATGCTCCATTACATTTGAGCACGTAAGTCGCCATCCGCGCTTGCTCCTTGACACATGAGCACGTAAGTCGCTATCCGCGCATACTCCTTTATTTCGCCATACGCGCATACTCCTTTGCTTACGAGCGAACACACATACACTTGCTCCTTTACATACGCGCAATCCTGACAATCCATGGAAATACGCTAGTACAACCAATCAACGAGCACCAAGTTAAAGACGGACACAACTAGCGTAATCAACAACTATTCCTCACACCTTGAACGCGCAGCAACTAGCCAAGCAATTCAACAAGGCAGACTTATACAGGCATGGTATTTTTTCCATGTCACTTTATTGGCCCCGCACCCTATTAATGCAAAAATTATCTTTACATGTTATTGTTTGTTACAAATTGCATGTAATTCCTTCGGTATACGCGAAAACACTATGGTGAACATTGTAAGCCTCATGAACGGTCTAAAAAGAGCAAGCCTCGCGCACAGTCTAGACTTACGTTCGCACATGAGCACAATACCATTTTCATTCGCTCTACCTAAACAAAGTAATTATACACATTCAACATATTGTAATTCAAACATAAATCAATAAACACAAAGCATGAATGTAACATCTGTTCTTGTAATCTTTGTGAACAGTTCAATTATCAATAAAACAATGTTATTTGATCCCAGTGTTTGTTTGATTATGTTTTACATTTTCATGTTTTGACTTTTGTTCAATTTCTAACTTTACATCGCTTTCTGGAGAGTTATACGCAAACTGGTGCGTAAACGTAATCAGTTTAATGCGACAAATACTCCGAAACATCAACATATACTAAACAAACCATAAATAACCTTTACATAACTTAGAAATAAGTTTTGAAGGCTTTGGTATGGCAAAAACAAGTTAATTCGCCTACAGGGACTAAATTTGACAAACTGCAAAAGTATGCCAATTTGAGCTGTAACAGACATTCCGGAACATGACCATAAGTTAAATATACCATAAATATCCTTTACATTGCTTAGATATAGGCTTTAAGGGGTTCGTTGTGCTAAAATAAACTTTTGGGGCATTCAGGGACTAAAAGCGTCAAAAAGTGCACAAGTTTGCATTTTCGCGCATAACTTACGTTCTGAATACATCCGGACATCCAAAAATTCATGAAAGCACTAAAATATTTTTTTTAGTTTTTGGCATAAGAAAAATCCATTCGTCACGCAATTTGGATCGTTTTTCGCGCTTATGCACATTCCGTCGTAATTAACCGAACATCGCGATCGTACGACCAAACGAACCAACATCCGACATATTTTTGAGCATGTTTCATGTCCACAATGTTTAGGCATCATTTTAGGGCCTTAAAGTTGGCTTGACGGGCCTTAGAAGTGTCGGAAATGAGCTTAACATCAACAGGGACCAAAACTGACAATTCTGCAAAGTTGCTGGCTTACGGACCGTAAGCCATCACCCTTTCGGTCCGTAAGGTATCCCCAGATCAGCAGATTTAGTTAAATAGCTGTTAACAGCTGTTACCCACTCCTAAGCCCTTTTGCACTTGCCTCTTCCTGATAATGGGGGGCCAATTTGAGTTACCTTAGGGTTGCAACAAGTGTAGGGACAAGATCAAAGCACGGTATTCGAGGAACGATCCTAACGGTGATCCAAATCCTATAAATACCCCTTTGATTCACAACTCAAAACCCACTTGAATTCTGAAAACTTCTCTAAGTTGAGGTGTAAAAACGCTTCATACCTGAGAAATATTTGGAAATCAAAGCTTTCGGGGACCCTTTGTAAGTGTTCCTTCGTTCTTTTACTCTTTTGGCATTAAAGTCAAACTTTGTTTGACTTTCTGCGTTGACCAAGTTTATGGTCAATGCGAAGTTCGTTTGAACTTCACAATGTGAGCGTAATCACGATGGATATAGTCCCTAGTGACTATACCTACTGATTACCACGTTATCTAGGCTTAGTGACGAGTCGTAGTTTCGGCCAAAATGCGCATTCTTGCGTATTTTGTAACCAAACTACTCTTAGGTATCAAAACCGTTTGTTTTGATACCAAACCTGTTTTCTAAACTTATTTAAGCATGTTTTAACATGCTTAGCTCGTCACTTTTAGTTTTGTGCTTGTCTAGGGATGTAAAGGTAAGCGATCTAAACAATCGCTTATACTTTCGAACCCGACCCGTTTGGTCGATCATTAGGATCCGACCAAACACATTAGGTGACCATAGTTGTATAGGGAATAACCTTCCGAGGTTATACCTTATGGTCACGGCGTTTAGTTAGTTGTATGATAGGTAGTTTATATGCCTTAGGTAAATGACCAAAATGCCATTTTTACGCCAAAATTCATATTAAACATATGTAACATAACTTTTGATATCTAAACCATTTTGGCAACAATATTAGACATGTTAAGGCATATTTTACTTATCATAGGACTAGTTAGGCATTCCGAACGCGTTTCACGCGAACGACGCGTTAAAGTAGCATAAGCTACCTAAACGGGTCGTAATGGGTCGTAAGCACTTAGGTTAGGTTTCATTTTAGAATGAAGTCTTTGTTAAACCATATTACATGAGTTCCCACACTCATTTGGTTTATGAACCCTCATTCTATCCGATCCTCCGATATTAGGTCCGGTTTATTAACATAGTTACCTATATTAGGTACCGTTTGATTTCCGTGATCTCTAGCATTGTTTGCTTGTTACTCAAGGACTACTAAGCAATCTCAAGTGAGTACATAGACCCCTCTTTTACCATTTTCAAACTGTTTTGGGGTGAAACACATGTGCCTACTTGTTACTTTCATGCTTTCCATGTTTTCACATCATATACTTGCTATGTTCATTAGTACATTTATAGTACATCGTTTTACACTACATTTCATGCTATGTATGTCCATTGTGTGCATATTTAGTACATTGTTTTACATTACATTTCATGCTATGTATGTCCATTGGGTGCATACTTAGTACATTGTTTTACATTACATTTCACGCTATGTATGTTCATTTGATTGCATACTTAGTGCATTGTTTTCACATGCTTACATTTTGGTATGACATTTGGTTTGTTTAAATGGGACAAAAATACATTCATTAACATTAGCTACGCCATTCGTTAGTAGGTAGTGGTACCATAGGAATTGACAACTCCCGTTCCTGACATCCTAGGTATGTTTGGATGGAAGGAATGACCGAATTCGATAGACATAACACAGATAAACCTTTAATTTGTTTAAAGGTCTATCACCACAGTCACAAGTCTTGTGTTAGGATCGGAGGCTCTCATGATTGTGTTTGTTTGTATGTTTAGAATGATTTATAAACATGACAACATGTAAAGTGCAGCGGAAATGAAAACAAACTTTGTAAACACAATCAAATGGAGAAAATAGTTTGATAAACAATTGCTTCTCATAGAGTCAAAAGATTTACAAATCAAAGCAAAAGATTACAGATATGCTTACAAACTAAACTCCCCCTCAGCCTGATGCCCCAAGGTTGGTTGCACACAAGATGAAAGGATTAGACATGTGGAGAAGAACTCGCTCAGTCAATCAAATGTAACAGTACAGGGCACTGTTACATTTATAGGCAATCCAAACCACTGAGGTATCTCAGCTGACGTCACCATGAAAGCGACGTCTAACAGCCTAACAACCTGTATCTACTGTCCTTACACAAACACTGCTAACCTAACCACTGACTATACATAAAACAGATAATTCACTAAACAGCTGCTTTCTCTTTATGTCAGTGCTTTCCTCAAGGTTGATCAGTCCTTGACTGGGCAGTGCTTTATCATCAGTAGATAGGACCAGCAGTGTTGGATACTTCAGGGTTTTCATCAGCAGTTGAAAGGACAGCAGCAGTTGATTATGAGCAGCAGATAGAGACCATCAGTTGTTATAACTCACTTTCAAGGGGAGAGCTAAGTGTAAACTGCTGCTTATTGTGAATCCTCTGTTGTGAGCTGGTTTTGGCTTTAGATTATCTGTTCCTCTGGTAGGGTTCAATCCCAACAATCTCCCCCTAGAACAGATAATGCCAAAACCTGTCATTATTCTGGATCTTTATTCCTCATCAAGAGTGCCTTAGCTTGTTCTTTGAATTCAGCTTCAAATTCCTTTGCACTCTGGTCATCCTCATCCCTACATAGTGAAAGTTCAAGGAGATCCTGCAAATCTTGAACACTAAGGCCTAGTGCTTCTTTCCTTGATATGTACTTCACATTTCCATTGGATCTGACAATAGTCAATACATGGGTCTTTTGGTCAGACATCCACTTTAGTACTTTCGAACCCAATGGATTTCTTGGGAGAGATTTATTTGAAGATGAGTTGAGAGATGATGGACTTGAAAACACCTGCAGACTTTCATACATTCTTTTGAAAGCTTCTTCAATGACTTTGTCTGCTGCAGCTATATCTTCTGCAGTTTCTTGTTCAATAAGTTCTTGTATTTCAGCTTCTGTCTTGTCTTTAGCAGTATTTGGAGACGCAGGTTTGTTTAATGCCTTAAAAAGGCTTTGAAGCTTTGTTGAAGTTTCTTCTTTTAGACCCATTTTCGTGATGGTATCTTTGAAGTACTCTGCTTCCTTTTCTATTACCTCTTCTTCAGTCAACTGTTCTCCCTCTTCTTGATTTGTTACAAAAGTAGACCGGAATAGTGTGTCGAGGTTTCCCATCTTCTGTTCAAGCTTCATCATTTGTTCTTGCTTCTTAGAAGTTCCTGAAACAATTATCTTTCTTTTCTTCAGCCTTTCGTAGGCTTCATCAGTCTGCTGTCTTGACCATTTTGATATAGCTTCAGCAGTATCCATTTTTGCATCCACCAGCTCCTTTTTCTTTCTTTTATACTCAGCAGTGAAGTCAGCAATGAGCTTTTTGAATTTTTTCCAGTTTGGAGCATTTTTCTTCTTTGTAGGATCATTCTTGATTCTGTCAATCCTCTCAGCCTCATGCTTTAGAGCGATTATTGGCCATTCTTCAAACTGTTTTTCTTCAGCAGGATAGAATTTTTCTTTCATAATGTAGGCAAGATATTGTTTTCTTAGCTCTTTACGTTGTTCAGCCTTTTCTTTGATTAGTTCCTGTGCGAATTCTTCCATCTGCTTTACCTTTTCAAGGAAGAAATCCAGTCTTTTAGCAATGCCTTCTTCGCTTAGACGTTCACGTTCACTTTCAAATTTAGCTCTTGCTTTAGCCTGCCTTGCCTTGAGTTTGAGGTAATCATCCATATCCTCTGGTGGCATGTAGCCTATGAGTGAGGAGAATCTCCTTTTTGAAGGATCTTCTTCTATAAAGAATTGCCTCATCTCATTTTTGATAGCTTCAAGTTCCAGTGGATGTTGTGCAGCATTAGGATCATGTGTACTCTCATCGGCAGGTATTGGCTTTCTTTTTCTGTTGAAGAGCTTTGTCTGTGAAGTAGGAGAGGTGAGAGCAGTGGTGGATGACTGACTAACAGCTGTTAAGACAACTGGTGTCTCAACATCTGCTGGCATTACAACTGCTGATATGTCAGCAGTTGTCTTCTGCTTCTGAGCAGGGGATGGAAGTGGTGATGTAGTTTTTGATGGTGGTAATGGTGGTGGTGAATCATCATCTGATATGAGATTCCTTCTCCTTTTTAATGAAGAAGGAGCATATGATGTTTTGGGTGGATCAGTGGTGGTAGATTGGATAGCAGTGGTTTGTGACAGTGATTGACTGACAGTGGTTGAAACAACTGGTGTTTCAACCACTGTTGTCATTACAACAGATGTTATAACATCTGCTGTCTTCTGTTTTATGACAGGAGGCAGTGGTGATGGTATGATTGTAGATGATGATGGTGGAGCAGTAGTTGTAGTGGTGTGTGGTAGAGTGGTGTGTGTTGATGACATGGCAGTTGTTTGGCTACTGACAGCAGTTTTTGTAACTACTGCTGTATCAGCTGTTTGGCTAACAGGTTTTGAGACCTGCTTTTCTTTTTCTTTTTCAGGCTCAATATGAAGGCCATGTTCTATTCCCATCCTATTCATTTTTCCCAACAGCTTGTTATTCTCCCCCTTTTTGGCATTATCTGAAGGGGGGTTTACAAGAAATGGTATGGAAGAAGGAACTTTGCAAGAGGCACTTTGAATGCTAGCCTTTATAGCCTTGATATCTGCTTGAGTGTCTTTAAATCTTGATTCAACCATGTTGGTCAGCATTTGTACTTGAATAGCATGCTTTTTGTCAGCCATAAGTTGCAGTGCTTCAAGCATGGGTTGAAAAGTATTCCAAAGCTCATTTTCAGCAAATGCATGTTGTGCAGGTGCTTGAGCAGGAACAACAGTGGCTAGTGCTTTCTGAGCTTTTAAAATCTCTTGCACCAACTCCTTTATTTCAGCAACTGATTCTTCAAGTTTGTCAACTCTGCCCGTCAATTCCTGATATTTTGAATCATCACCTACTTTAGTAGGATCATCTGAATCCCCACCAGCAGTGGTTATATCAATGTGTGTCTTAGGAACAGAGTCCCAAAAGTCACCCATTGATGCCCCTTGTTCTTGGTACTGGGGACTTCTTTCTTCAGCACTTGATAAACCTTTGATGTTACTAGTGGTCAAAATAGGCTCACTAGTGGTTAACATTGGTGCTATTGAAGAAATTGCCTTCAAGGGAGTCTGATTTATGAAACAACTGGCCAACTGGAGACCTGTTGATCCACCAGTTGTAGTTGCTGCTCCACTTGAACTACCACCGAGAGTTACTTGTAACTCAGGGGGTGTAACCTCCTCAATTGTTGCTGGGATAGCAGGAGTAGTAGCATCAGACCCAGTCACCTGTGGGGGTATACTCTCAGTGACAGGTGATAGAGAGGAACTGGTATGTGTCTGAGCTATAGCAGCTGCATGCAACAAATGTAGCATGGATTGTGGCATTATTATTGGTGAGGGGATGGGAGTTGAAAGAGACATGTCCTTGGGATCAGGACTGAGGAAGATGGATCCAAGTGGATTCAGAGCTTCATATTGTGGTGTCCCTGTGCTTACAACCTGATCCTTTTGAAATGAATGCAGGAGGAGTTTTAGGCATGGGTTGAGATCTTTCTTCCAACTGCTGTGAGGAAGTAGCAGCAGTGGTTTGTGGTGACTTTTGTGTTGTCACAGGCATTTCCTCTGGGATCTCATCTTCCAGAGTTGCCTTTGTTTTGGGTATGGTGGGTTTTCTGGATGTTTTTCTTTTGGTCTTTTTGGTGATGTCAGGTGTGGGTTTCAAAGCAGTGGTTGTGCTGCTATGATCACCTGGAGCAGTGGGCTCAGCAGCTGATACCTGAGGAGCAGTTGTAACCGCTAAAATCTGCTCAGGTACCCCTGCTTTTGTTTTTATTGGTGCCATCATCCTTGAAAACGTTTCTTTTGTTAAGCTTTTTATTTGACAATGAACACCTTGTTTTGCAAATTTTCATTTTCCTTTACAAATTTTTGTTTAAAGTAATAACTCAAAAATCTTGGAAAAAGTAAAAATGCTTTGTTGTCAACATTTTTCACTAAGTCATTGAAGATTTCCTGGGAATAGTTGTAATCTTTGTTATTCAAAATGGCATACCCCAGGCATTGAATCTTCAATGGTATTTCATTAAATGATGTTGTTTTATTTGAAACACACATCAAAAGTGTGTGAAATAAAAATCTTGGAGCAGAAGGAAAATAACCTTTTTGTAAGGTATCAACCTTTGATTGTTCTGCATACCCCCTTTTTACGAAATCAGTTTTCATCTCGGCTTTCTCAAAAGAGAGTTTACCTTCCTGATCGTTGAGATTAAAGACTTCGGAGATCGACTGTGGGGTTATTTGAACTTCTTTACCCTGTATTGAGGAGTTAATGGCTATGACTTTTCCGTCTTGTTTTTCAAGCGACGCCTTTTTCCAAAACTCTCTCTGGGTTTGCAGATAGATGGGAGCATTTGCTGTCAACAAAGTTTTGTACTTTGATGCAGATAATGTATCAATGATGGTGTCAAAGGTGTGATTATCAGTAGGTTTTGTGAGTAAACCCAGATAGTTGTGAGATTGTTTGAATGGTATTTCGATGGGTTCTTCGGCCGTTTGAGCGACCTCTTTGGAAGGTGATGGTGATTTAGGTTTTGATTTTGATTTTGTCATTTTTGCGGAGAAGAACGAAAGAGGATTTTGGAGATTTTGAGAAGAAGGGTTGGAAACTGCTATGAGAAGAGAATTTTGGAATTCAATTCGACAGTGTAAAACCCTGTTTGGGGTTTAGGGCAGGGTTTTATTTAAAAAATGATCGCTGATGTGGCAGCGGTTATTAAGATCTGAGGACTAAAAACTGACCACGTGTCAAACACTGATGAAGTGGATGAAGTATGGAGAACAGTTGTTTTAAAGGTCACTGACGTATCAAGCATCAGTGGTTACAACGGTAAAAATTATGGGCAGTGGATGATTTTTACTATCAGTGGATAGCATATCAGTGGATAAGACACTGATTTTGAGCATCAGTGCTTTTCAAGAAAATGAGGGATCAGTGGTTAACTTTCAGCAGTGGACAGTGTTTAGAGATCAGATGTTGAAACAAAACAGTGGTTAGGGTAAATGATACCAATCTTGAAGGACAGGTGTTTCAGCAACAGTTTTGAAGATTTTCATTCAAGGTTTTGCCACATGTCAATTTTTGAAAGACAGTGGTTTAGTACCCCAGATAATGTAAATTTTTGCTAAGGCAACTCATTTTCGTTTAATATTCAATTATAACATGAGTACCCTAGTAATTCAAGCACAGTTTGCAACCAATTTTTGATGAAAATTTAGGAGCAAACCTGAGTATGACATGATCATGACATATGTACCATTTCCTTTTGACCCATTTATGAGGACACAAATACCACCAAAAATAAGGTATTACATCCTGACAGGAGCTGAAACTATTGCCAACAAAAACAAGCAAAAGTTCCAAATATATTATTCCAAAAAAAAATGAGTAATATATCCTGGTTATTTGAGAAAATCCTTTGAACAATAAAAAATAGTTAAAGGATTTTCTGAGAAAAGTATCAAAAAGGATCTGGTAAATTTTCAATAGAAAACATAATCATAACATTCTCAAGTTTTATGAAAATGGTCAGTGGTTTGACATCAGTGGTAGAATTTTTGACAACATTTTGACCACTGTTTGGTACCATTTTCTTTGTCAGTTGATTGCAAACCTGAGGACACATGGATAAATTTTTGAACATTTGTCTAGTCCTCTTTGGAGCTCATTCACTGGAATCAAAACCTTTTTCTGAACAGATGAATGCACATAGTTGCTTAATGACCATTATTACCCTAAACTTTGACTCATAAGTGTTTTATGTTTATACTCTTTTCTTTTGACTTCAAAAGTTTT
This sequence comes from Helianthus tuberosus, assembly GCA_030545235.1. Taxonomy (NCBI): domain Eukaryota; kingdom Viridiplantae; phylum Streptophyta; class Magnoliopsida; order Asterales; family Asteraceae; genus Helianthus; species Helianthus tuberosus. Next base: position 63,281 of record JARYGA010008277.1, read on the forward strand.
GAGATAAACACACTTCTGAGTTTTTGTGATTTTCCTCAATGTATTTTAACAAAGTTGATTTTGTCCTTTTGAGGAACTCAACCTGTTTTCAACACACAAGATTTGAATGACTAAAGTTTTAATTCCCTCTTTTTGAGTTAACAAGACATCAATGTTTTTATGAACATATGTTTTGTTAATCTGAGGTTCAGACTTTAGTATTTATGGAAAACATCACAAATTACCCATCAACAATTGAAATTAATTTAGAAAATAAGAAGTAATCTCATAGTTTAACAGATATTTATTTCAGATCTAGAAACCATGAGTGTTTTGTGCATAAATTCACTTGTTGTGTGAAATTTTGTGTGTCATATGACATCTTGGTTGATTTACAGAGTTTTTGAATATGATTTACACAATACTCTGTTTTTCAACTAAATACAACCAACCTTAGTATCAATGAATTTTGAGCCGAACTGTTATGTCAAATTGATTGTTAAATCGAATTTTGACTGTCCAGGCTCTGATACCAATTGTTAGGATCGGAGGCTCTCATGATTGTGTTTGTTTGTATGTTTAGAATGATTTGTAAACATGACAACATGTAAAGTGCAGCGGAAATGAAAACAAACTTTGTAAACACAATCAAATGGAGAAAATAGTTTGATAAACAATTGCTTCTCATAGAGTCAAAACATTTACAAATCAAAGCAAAAGATTACAGATATGCTTACAAACTAAACTCCCCCTCAGCCTGATGCCCCAAGGTTGGTTGCACACAAGATGAAAGGATTAGACATGAAGAGAAGAACTCGCTCAGTCAATCAAATGTAACAGTACAGGGCACTGTTACATTTATAGGCAATCCAAACCACTAAGGTATCTCAGCTGACGTCACCATGAAAGCGACGTCTAACAGCCTAACAACCTGTATCTACTGTCCTTACACAAACACTGCTAACCTAACCACTGACTATACATAAAACAGATAATTCACTAAACAGCTGCTTTCTCTTTATGTCAGTGCTTTCCTCAAGGTTGATCAGTCCTTGACTGGGCAGTGCTTTATCATCAGTAGATAGGACCAGCAGTGTTGGATACTTCAGGGTTTTCATCAGCAGTTGAAAGGACAGCAGCAGTTGATTATGAGCAGCAGATAGAGACCATCAGTTGTTATAACTCACTTTCAAGGGGAGAGCTAAGTGTAAACTGCTGCTTATTATGAATCCTCTGTTGTGAGCTGGTTTAGGCTTTACATTATCTGTTCCTCTGGTAGGGTTCAATCCCAACAGCTTGAATGTATGCATTTTTACAATATCGCATAAATGTTTGTATTAAGTATAGCATGCATTTCCACAAAACATAACATTGATTTAAACCACGTTTTACTTCAATACATTGCTTTGTGCATTTTTACCTATGGTTGAGTTGATACATATTTCACTTGCCATATGGTTACACATTACATAATTGACATTTGACATAGACATTTTGGCATTGATATACACATTTAGTGATATGGTTTAGACAATAACACTTGACAATTGATTTATACATGAACAATTTACAATGATGATTGGTTTGGGTAAGTGAATTGAGTAACGAGGCGTGTGTAATATGATACAAGCATGGTGGATACGCCGCTGGTACTTCCTATATATAAGTGCTTGTATGATATTACATGTCGTAGCGTTACTTAAATCATTTCAATTTAGACATATAACATTTTATACGAATAACATACTTTTCACAATACATTGTTTTACAAACAACTTATCTGATACAAACTCATTTTATTTGGTTATTCATTTACCCATGTATTATTCTTTTATACATATATATCATTTGGTTTATTTACTTTTCAAATGATTTACAAGACAAAGCAAATTACAAGGTTCATGACTAAACATTTTCTTAAACATAAGTCATAAATCCTATTTTCACTAAACCTATATATCTCACAGGCATTTTTATGCTGACGTACCTATTTTCACATGTGTTTTCAGGAGCAGTCGCTTAGGATGACGTTCGTGACATTAGGGCGGACCTGTGCCTTAGAGACATAAAACGAATATAGACTTAGTTTAATTATGTTATGTACTCTTGGTTTCATGTTTAAAGACAATGTAACTCTCATGTTGTTAAATAAAATGTAACTTTAATTTCCATGGTTGTGAAACAATAATTCTGTTACAACACTCCCCGACGTTTCCGCCACGTGTTTCTCGTTTTACGTGGTCGGGGTGTGACAGAAGTGTTGGTATCAGAGCCAATGGTTATAGGGAATTAGGTTATTAGTAATGCTTTGACCTAGACTATAACTTTCTAGGACCCCAACACAAGTTATCTTGTGTTTAGATTTTAAAACATGCACTCCACCTATCCTTAGGTGATAACCACAACGAGAACATCAAGTTCGAATCTGCCTTGAAAACTAATCATCTGATCTAGGATGATTGATTACAAGGTTTTGAACCCTCTGTTATAAGGTTTTGAACCCCTTTGAATTTTCAAAATCTCGTCAAAGTTTTGGGTCCTAAATAGTGTGAACACGTGTGAACTGGAAGGGTGAATGCATGTACCCTGGGTTTTCTGTCTAAGGCTAGAGTGTTCGTACAAATCCACATAATCGGACCAGTCACTCTTACTTGGGAACTCTTGGGGTGAGTGTTCACTTATAGGCAAGCATGTCTTCGCGATACATTATTTTTGACCCATTTACTTTGATTAGTCACTGTGTGTCGTTTGTTTGCTTTGTGATAACGAACAAATGACCACCATTTTTGCTGTTGTCAATTTTTGTTTTTGTATCATCTTATTCTTTTCATCCAATCATCTCACTCGTTTCCTTTCATGTTTCCTTTTTTAGAATGCCTCCTCGACGCTAGAATCAGATAGCGAATGCCGAACTGGTAGAAATCATTACGCAGCAAATGGCTGTTGCGTTCCTAAACCTTATTGCTCAATGGAACCAAGCCAACAACAACCACAATGCTCCTTGTAACTTCAAGAGTTTTAACTCGGCTAAACCGCTCAAGTTTAGTGGTTCTGAGGGAGCAACTGGGCTCCTTCAATGGTTCGAGAGCATTGAGAACACTTTCTATCACGTTCAGTGTCCTGATAATCGCAAGGTCGAGTTTTCTTCGAGTGTGTTTCAGAAGAGGGCTCTTACGTGGTGGAACGGGGTTATGAGAGACCGGGGTGCAGAAGTTGCTCTAGCACAAACTTGGGCCGAACTTAGGGCCCTTATGATGAGGGAGTTTTGTCCTCGTCATGAACAGCGAGCCTTGGAGAGAGAGTTTGATGACTTGAAACAGGACAGTGGCGAGCACAGGGCGTATACTGATAGGTATGAGGAGTTGAGTATGCTTTGTCCAACAATGGTTACCCCACTCGACAAGGCTATCGAAAGGTACATCGATGGTCTACCTGACTCAGTGCAAGACATCATTACTGGTAGTAACCCTACCACACTCCATCAGGCGATCGAGTTAACAGCGACATTGACTGAGTCGCAGGTTCGAAAGGGTAAGCTGCATAAAAAGGGTGACAAAGGTAAGAAGCAGGCGTCTGATAAAGAGGATGACAAGAAGGGTAAGGAATCTGGTTCTTCGAAAGGGTCAAGGAAGCGTAAGGCTTCCCAAAATTTTGCTGTCACTGCCCAAGTTAACCAGGCAACTCCCAACCAACCCGCACAGCCTCCAGCGAAGAAGCGTTATGCAGGAAATGCACCTTTGTGCAATAGATGCAACAGTCACCATCAGCCGCAACTTCCGTTCCGTTTCTGTACTAACTGTGGGAAGTTAGGTCATCTTGCTGATGTTTGTCGTTTTGCTCAGAATCAGGCAGTTCAGAACCCGGCTCAACGAGTTGCTCAGCCTCCTGCTCAGCAACAAGGTCAAGCTGCACGACCACACTACCCACCAGGTTCTTGTTATAACTGTGGGGATCTGACCCACTACCATAATCAGTGTCCAAGATTGGTGAATGCTAATCCAAATCAGAATCAGGCTCAGGCTCGAGGGCGAGTCTTAAACATGAATGCACAAGAGGCAGAAGCAGACAATGAAGTGGTGAATGGTACGTTCTTTATTAATAATCATCCTGCATCTCTTCTTTTTGATTCGGGTGCCGATAAGAGTTTTGTGTCATTATCTTTTGAGCCATTGCTTCACATGTCTATAACGAAACTTGGAAAACCCTTGACAGTAGAGGTTGCTAGTGGTGAACCCATTGTTCTTGATTCTGTTCTTCGCAACTGCCAGTTAAACCTTAACGACCATCTTTTTCCTATTAACCTCACGCCTATGCAACTTGGAAGCTTCGACGTTATTGTGGGTATGGATTGGTTAGCCAAGCATCGCGCAGAGGTAGTTTGTTTTGAGAAGATTGTTCGTGTGCCGCTTTCGACAGGCGAGATCCTACAGGTGCATAGTGAGAAACCTACCGGTGGTCTGAAACTCATGTCTTGTTTTAAAGCTCGGAAGTATCTGCGAAAGAACTATGTGGCCTTTTTGGCACATGTTGTAGCAGATAAGGGCAAAGGTAAGTCTATTCAAGATATCCCTGTTGTTAGGGATTATCCTGATGTGTTTCCTGAAGAGTTACATGGTCTACCCCCAGCACGCCAAGTCGAGTTCCGTATTGATCTCGTACCTAGTGCAAATCCCATTGCCAGATCTCCATATCGTCTTGCACCGTCTGAGATGCAAGAGTTGTCTACGCAGCTTCAGGAGCTCTCTAACAAAGGTTTTATCTGTCCTAGCTTTTCACCTTGGGGTGCTCCCGTTCTTTTTGTCAAGAAGAAGGATGGATCTTTTAGGATGTGTATCGATTATCATGAGCTTAACAAGCTTACCATCAAGAATCGATATCCCCTACCTCGCATTGATGATGTCTTTGATAAGTTACAGGGCGCTTCTTATTTTTCAAAGATAGATCTGCGATCTGGATATCATCAACTTCGTGTGCATGAAGAAGATATTCCCAAGACAGCGTTCCGCACTCGTTATGGGCATTATGAGTTCACAGTCATGCCATTCGGTTTGACTAATACTCCTGCTGTTTTCATGGACTTAATGAATAGGGTCTCCAAGCCTTATTTGGATCAGTTCGTCATTGTTTTTATTGATGACATCTTGATTTATTCTAAGACGCGAGCTGAACATGAGCAACATCTTCGTCTTACTCTAGAACTCCTGAAGAAAGAGCAACTTTTTGCCAAATTCTCCAAGTGCGAGTTTTGGCTCAAGGAAGTTCAATTTTTAGGACATATTGTCAACGAACAAGGTATTCATGTAGATCCCTCCAAGATCAGTGCGATTAAGGATTGGGATACGCCTACTACTCCTACTGAAGTTCATTCTTTTCTTGGACTTGCGGGTTATTACCGCCGCTTCATTGAGAACTTCTCAAAGATTGCAGTTCCTCTAACTGCTCTAACTCAGAAGAACAAGCCCTTTGATTGGGGATTCAAACAAGAGGAAGCTTTTCAAAACTTGAAGCAGAAGCTTTGTGACACGGCTGTTCTGACTTTGCCTGAGGGCAATGATGATTTCGTCGTTTATTGCGATGCATCTAAATTGGGTCTTGGCTGTGTTCTGATGCAAAGAAACAAAGTCATAGCATACGCATCGAGGCAGTTGAAGGTGCATGAAAAGAACTACACCACTCATGATCTTGAGTTGGGTGCAGTTGTCTTCGCTCTTAAGATCTGGAGACACTATTTGTACGGTACAAAATGTGTGGTTTTCACGGACCACAAAAGTCTTCAACATATCTTCAATCAGAAAGAACTCAACATGAGGCAACGATGTTGGGTTGAGCTTCTAAATGATTATGACTGCGAAATTCGCTACCATCCTGGTAAGGCGAATGTCGTAGCTGATGCATTGAGTCGTAAGGAACGTACTAAGCTTCATTGTGTTCGTATTCAATCTGATATTCAAGCTCGATCCGATATCCAAGCCCGCATTTCTTAGACTCAACACACTTGTGTTTCACAAGGTTTGATGGATAAGGAAATTCCCTATCACATAACCCCTTATCTGGAACTGAAGGACAATGGATCGTATTACTTCATGGACCATTTGTGGGTCCCAAGCCAGGATGATCTTCGCACCTTGCTTATGGATGAAGCCCATAAGTCTCGTTATTCTATTCATCCTGGCTGAGATAAGATGTATAAGGACCTTCGTATTCAGTATTGGTGGCCTGGTATGAAGAAAGACATTGCCTTATATGTATCAAAATGCCTTACTTGTCTTAAGGTTAAGGCTGAACATCAGCGTCCTTCTGGTTTATTGGTGCAACCAGAGGTCCCAGTTTGGAAATGGGAAAACATTACTATGGATCTCATTACTAAACTTCCGCGCACAAACAAAGGTCATGATGCCATCTGGGTAGTTGTTGATCGTCTTACTAAGTCAGCGCATTTCTTGCCAATCCGTGAGTATTTTTCTGCTGACAAACTTGCTAAAATCTACGTGGATGAAATTGTAGCTCGACATGGTGTTCCTTTGAACATCATTTCTGACAGAGATGCTCGCTTCACTTCTCATTTTTGGAGAACCATGCAATCTGCTATGGGGACCCAACTTAATCTGAGCACAGCTTATCATCCGTAAACGGATGGTCAATCTGAAAGAACAATGCAGACTCTGGAGGATATGCTTAGAGCTTGTGTGATTGATTTTTGTGGTAGTTGGGATTCACATCTTCCGTTAATTGAATTCTCCTACAACAACAGTTATCACTCCAGCATCAACATGGCTCCTTTTGAGGCTCTCTATGGTCGAAAATGTCGTTCACCAGTCTGCTGGAATGAGATCGGCGAGGCTCAGCTTACTGGACCTGCCCTCATTTTAGAGACAACTGATAAGGTTAAGAAAGTTCGTGATAACCTTCAGACAGCTAGAAGCCGTCAAAAGAGTTACGCAGACCAAGGACGTAAGCCCATGGAATTTCAAGTCGGTGTTCGCGTATTACTTAAGGTCTCACCTTGGAAGGGTGTGATCAGATTTGGAAAGAAAGGAAAACTTGCACCTAGATACGTTGGACCATTCAAGATCGTCGAAAGAATCGGTAAGGTAGCCTACAGACTTGAGTTACCTCCTGAACTTGGAAATGTTCATCCAACCTTTCACGTGTCCAATCTCAAGAAGTGTTTAGCTGATGAGAACCTCCACATACCACTTGACGAAATTCGTGTTGATAAAACACTGAAATTTGTTGAGAAGCCAGTGGAAATCATGGAACGTGAAGTCAAGTGGCTCAAACGCAAGCGCATTCGATTGGTCAAAGTTCGCTGGGAATCTAAACGTGGACCTGAGTTTACTTGGGAATGCGAAGATCAAATGAAGGCGAAGTATCCACATCTATTCCCACGAGTTTCCTCAAAATAAATTTCGGGACGAAATTTTCACAAGTAGGGGAGACTGTAACATCTGTGCTTGTAATCTTTGTGAACAGTTCAATTATCAATAAAACAATGTTATTTGATCCCAGTGTTTGTTTGGTTATGTTTTACATTTTCATGTTTTGACTTTTGTTCAATTTCTAACTTTACATCGCTTTCTGGAGAGTTATACGCAAAATGGTGCGTAAACGTAATCAGTTTAATGCGAAAAATACTCCGGAACATCAACATATACTAAACATACCATAAATAACCTTTACATGACTTAGAAATAAGTTTTGAAGGCTTTGGTATGTAAAAACAAGTTAATTCGCCTACAGGGTCTAAATTTGACAAACTGTGAAAGTATGCCAATTTGAGCTGTAACAGACATTCCGGAACATGCCATAAGTTAAAAATACCATAAATATCCTTTACATGGCTTATATATAGGCTTTAAGGGGTTCGGTGTACTAGATTAAACTTTTGGGGCATTCAGGGACTAAAAGCGTCAAAAAGTGCACAAATTTGCATTTTCGCGCATAACTTACGTTCTGAATACATCCGGACATCCAAAAATTCATGTAAGCACTAAAATATTTTATTTTAGGGTTTGGCATAAGAAAAATCCATTCGTCACGCAATTTGGATCGTTTTTCGCGCTTATGCGCATTCCGTCGTAATTAACCAAACATCGCGATCGTACCACCAAACGAACCAACATCCGACATATTTTTGAGCATGTTTCATGTCCAAAATGTTTAGGCATCATTTTAGGGCCTTAAAGTTGGCTTGACGGGCCTTAGAAGTGTCGAAAATGAGCTTAAACATCAACAGGGACCAAAACTGACAATTCTGTAAAGTTGCTGGCTTACGGACCGTAAGCCATCACCCTTACGGTCCGTAAGGTATCCCCAGATCAGCAGATTCAGTTAAACAACTATTAACAGCTGTTACCCACTCCTAATCCCTTTTGCACTTGCCTCTTCCTGATAATGGGGGGCCAATTTGAGTTACCTTAGGGTTGCAACAAGTGTAGGGACAACATCAAAGCGCGATATTCGAGGAACGATCCTAACGGTGGTCCAAATCCTATAAATACCCCTTTGATTCACAACTCAAAACTCACTTGAATTCTGAAAACTTCTCTAAGTTGAGGTGTAAAAACGCTTCATACCTGAGAAATATTTGGAAATCAAAGCTTTCGGGGACCCTTTGTAAGTGTTCCTTCGTTCTTTTACTCTTTTGGCATTAAAGTCAAACTTTGTTTGACTTTCTGCGTTGACCAAGTTTATGGTCAATGCGAAGTTCGTTTGAACTTCATAACGTGAGCGTAATCACGATGGTTATACTCCCTAGTGACTATACCTACTGATTACCACGTTATCTAGGCTCAGTGACGAGTCGTAGTTTCGGCCAAAATGCGCATTTTTGCGTATTTTGTAACCAAACTACTCTTAGGTATCAAAACCGTTTGTTTTGATACCAAACTTGTTTTCTAAACTTAGTTAAGCATGTTTTAACATGCTTAGCTCGTCACTTTTAGTTTTGTGCTTGTCTAGGGTCGTAAAGGTAAGCGATCTAAACAATCGCTTATACTTTCGAACCCGACCCGTTTGGTCGATCATTAGGATCCGACCAAACACATTAGGTGACCATAGTTGTATAGGGAATAACCTTCCGAGGTTATACCTTATGGTCACGACGTTTAGTTAGTTGTATGATAGGTAGTTTATATGCCTTAGGTAAATGACCAAAACGCCCTTTTTACGCCAAAATTCATATTAAGCATATGTAACATAACTTTTGATATCTAAACTGTTTTGGCAACAATATTAGACATGTTAAGGAATATTTTACTTATCATAGGACTAGTTAGACGTTCCGAACGCGTTTCACGCGAACGACGCATAAGCTACCTAAACTGGTCGTAATGGGTCGTAAGCACTTAGGTTAGGTTTCATTTTAGAATGAAGTCTTTGTTAAACCATATTACATGAGTTCCCACACTCATTTGGTTTACGAACCCTCATTCTATCCGATCCTCCGATATTAGGTCCGGTTTATTAACATAGTTACCTATATTAGGTACCGTTTGATTTCCGTGATCTCTAGCATTGTTTGGTTGTTACTCAAGGACTACTAAGCAATCTCAAGTGAGTACATAGACCCCTCTTTTACCGTTTTCAAACTGTTTTGGGGTGAAACACATGTGCCTACTTGTTACTTTCATGCTTTCCATGTTTTCACATCATATACTTGCTATGTTCATTAGTACATTTATAGTACATCGTTTTACACTACATTTCATGCTATGTATGTCCATTGTGTGCATACTTAGTACATTGTTTTACATTACAGTTCACACTATGTATGTTCATTTGATTACATACTTAGTGCATTGTTTTCACATGCTTACATTTTGGTATGACGTTTGGTTTGTTTAAATGGGACAAAAATACATTCATTAACATTAGCTACGCCATTCGTTAGTAGGTAGTGGTACCATAGGAATTGACAACTCCCGTTCCTGACACCCTAGGTATGTTTGGATGGAAGGAATGATCGAATTCGATAGTCATAACACAGATAAACCTTTAATTTGTTTAAAGGTCTATCACCACAGTCACAAGGCTTGAATGTATGCATTTTTACAATATCGCATAAATGTTTGTATTCAGTATAGCATGCATTTCCACAAAACATAACGTTAATTTAAACCACGTTTTACTTCAATACATTGCTTTGTGCATTTTTACCTATGGTTTAGTTGATACATATTTCACTTGCCATACATGACATTTTGGTTACACATTACATAATTGACATTTGACATAGACATTTTGGCATTGATATACACATTTAGTGATTTACATTAGACATTTTGATATGGTTTACACAATAACACTTGACAATTGATTTATACATGAACAATTTACAATGATGGTTGGTTTGGGTAAGTGAATTGAGTAACGAGGCGTGTGTAATATGATACAAGCATGGTGGATACGCCGCTGGTACTTCCTATATATAAGTGCTTGTATGATATTACATGTCGTAGCGTTACTTAAATCATTTCAATTTAGACATATAACATTTTATACAAATAACATACTTTTCACAATACATTGTTTTACAAACAACTTATCTGATACAAACTCATTTTATTTGGTTATTCGTTTAACGATGTATTATTCTTTTATACATATATATCATTTGGTTTATTTATCACTTTTCAAATGATTTACAAGACAAAGCAAATTACAAGGTTCATGACTAAACATTTTCTTAAACATAAGTCATAAATCCTATTTTCACTAAACCTATGTATCTCACAGGCATTTTTATGCTGACGTACCTATTTTCACATGTCTTTTCAGGAGCAGTCGCTTAGGATGATGATCGTGACATTAGGGCGGACCTGTGCCTTAGAGACATAAAATGAAGATAGACTTAGTTTAATTATGTTATGTACTATTGGTTTCATGTTTAAAGACAATGTAACTCTCATGTTGTTAAATAAAACGTAACTTTAATTTCCATGGTTTTGAAACAATAATTCTGTTACAACACTCCCCGACGTTTCCGCCACGTGTTTCTCGTTTTAAGTGGTCGGTGTGTGACAATGAATGCATAACATTGCATCAACAAGGGAAAGTTACTAGTGCAGCAAGGCACCTTTAGCAGCATTTACAGCAGCAGAACATCAAAACGTTCTTTACAAAATAAACACCAAAAAACATAACTGAAGCCTCATCAGAGGTATACAGTACTTCCCCGAACACCCTAACAAGGGGGAACAACAGCCAGCTCAATCTCCCCATCAACAATTGGTATCCCGTCATTCCCAGAGGAAGGATCAGAATAACACCTGTTTCGACGCCGCCGGTACACAAGCAAAGGCTGATCTTTCCGGTTAACCGGAAGATACTCCTTCAAAGCATTAGCAAACAATCCAATGGCACATCCATCATCAACAACCTTAGAAGAAGGGAAGTCACCATCGGTATCTACCAGTTTAGGAGGACCTGGATCCAAAAGTCCCTTGCCTCTGGCGATTTCTTTCAATGGCGAGTTAGCAAGGAGGAGCAGACCTTCCGTCGCATCATAAACTTTCAAAACTTCGGAAAGCCTCCGAGAACGAGAGGATCGACGAGTTTCCTTATTGCCAAAATTGGTAAAAATGCACACTCCCCACATGCATATATAATAAGGAAAAGAAATATCGAGCATCGATAAGAGAGGACAACAGAACCCATAATGATTAACTATCAGATCATCTTCCTCCAAATGGCGTTACCAGAAACACGACATATCTCATTAAATGAATTATGACAACGTCTGCACATATTCTAAAAAAGAGAAAATGAAAAGGTACTACATGTATTTATGTTTCATTTTTCAAATAACGTCAGATCATGGCAAAGCAGGTCAGAACGAATAAGAAAACTCATAAGTTTTCTTCTAAGATTTTTTCAAAAAACAAAAAAAAAATGCACAAGTGTATCTTCTCATAAAAAAAAATTCTCCACTTTTGCGCCAAATACCCTGCAACAAAAAGCATTTCTCTCTCATAGTCCAGTGCTCCACTTATTTGCATAAGAGCAACACTAGACTGGGGGGACTTGTGTGACAACTGGCCCAAACCGGTAATTTTCGTACACATTAATTATTATTTAATGACTGCAATTATGGGCTTAATTGTCAGCAATATCCGATTTCCTACTAAACAAGTGAATTCATGCACATTGTATACTACAAAATATTGCTTTATGCATAAACGAGAGCGTTGCGTCAAATATACTAGTAAACTCACCGGTAAGACACACTGTGTCAACAGAACTGCAGAAAGCAGTCAGACAATAAAATTGGAGCCTAGGTGTAGGTCCGACAATAAGAATGCATTAAAACCCAAGAGTACATACAAGGGTTTAATATATATGCAATGCGAAAGCAAAAATAAGCACTAAAAAGCACCCGAAACGCACTTTAAGTGCAGAATTTATACAAATCAGCAATAATTCAGCATTTAGTCATATGAATATTTTGCAGAAATGTTGTTTTATTATCCAGAATATTTCCCTAAGTGTTGGGAATCGATAGTATTATAGAAAGGTACTTAAACGACACTAAAAAGTGTAATTTAGCACTTTAACGAATCGGTATGCAACCGAACAACCGGACTTTACCCGAAACATGAAAATATTGTTATTTTCATTGTTTATCTTTTTCTGAGCCAGTTAGGGTCCCTGAATACCCTAACATCCTTTGTAACGCATGACACACTACTAACCAAGTTAAGCACTTAACTAACTTACTTAACCTAACTATCTAGTTGGAATCGGACCAAGACCCCCCCCCCCCTTAACCAACCGTCCCCTAGAAGGGGGACATACTTTGTCCTCCAAAACATTATTTTAATCCATATGTTTAGTATCTATATGACACAAAATCCTTTGGACCATAACCAAACCTTTGCCTATAAGTAACAAGGTCTTGCACATCATACATTTCACATTTCACAACTCAACACAAACTCTCCCTCTCTCTCTCAAAGGCTTCGGCCGAACACCCCCTTGATCACACCACCATTTTCGAGTTCCGATCTTCACATTCCAAGCTCATACAAGTGATAAGGATTGCGTATAAGGAACCTTGGAGCAAACGGAAGGCGAAGGACCTCTCTACTTTGCTTTTATCCACCCTATTTGCGCTTAGATTCTCCCCTAGCCTCGAGCTAGTGGTATGTTGCTTAAATCACCTTCTCAAACTATTTTAAAGTGGTTAAAATGATTTGTAACGGTTAAAACTCGTAATCTTACAAGTTGAAGCATAAAAGTCTACTAAAAACACTAAAAATGTTGGTTAAAAGCTCATATGTTGTGTAAATCATGTAATAATTGATTTGTGTGATTATTTGGACCCGATCTATGTTGTGGTAGCTCGGATCGTCATTTAACCCGAGGTGGTCATGATCATGGATCATGACATAAGGTTGTTTTGGAAGTAACAAGGGTTAAAGGATGAAACTCTACCACACACGAATCATGAACTTGTGTAAAAGCGAATTAACTTGTGAAATAGTGTTTAAAACTAGTAGATCTACGTATCTACGAGCGGTATTTTCAAAGGACCAAGTGTCCAAGAAATCATATTTTCTAAAGCCGAGTCTTACATGAAAAAGAATGATTTTAGCAAACACACGAGTATGTAAACACTTGTGTAACACAAAGTTTCGACAAAATAACTATTTTTGTAAATGTTGACCGGAAGTTGTAAAGATGTAACTTCTTTAAAAGCGAGACTTTCAAGAAACAAAGTTGATCTATACAAAGATCCACTAAAAATAATGGAAGGATACTACCTATTTTGGAAAAACCACAAGTTCATGTATTTCTGCGATTATATCTATTTTAACTAGTTGCATATTGTTTATTGTTGAATGAGGAGATTGTTGACGATTTAAAAGAAAATAAACACATGTTTTGAAAACATGGGAAACCTCCATTTTTAGGGGAAACTCTGTCAAAATTTTTATAAATTTTGACACTTAGAAAAAATATAAGTTTTTGAGAAACTTATTCCCTAAAAATGTGTTTAAAAGTATTACCAAGGTTTCCCTAATTTTTGGTGATAAGAAATGAGGATTTCTTCAAGAATAAGAATGAATATAAGTATGTATATTTTTGAGAGAAAAATATATATTATTTGATCACCAACTTATGTGCTAAGTGTATATAGTATGTGTTATACGTACTAGTGTATTAAGACTTAAAGATACACTAAATACTCGTGAGGAGTATAAACATAAAAATACACATACAAAATACAAGATACATAATTCGGGTGCGAAGTGCAAAACACAAAAGACTTATATTTATTTTAGAGGAAATAGTATAAGTAAGATACGTAGTTAAAAATATGAAATATTTTTAACACAACAATACAAATACAAAAGAGAGTGACTGTACTTGTGCGATGCAAGTCTAGTGACTAACATTAAGAAAACGCGTATAGGTTACGACGTTAAGTAAGCAAATCTGGTGAAGTTTACGACGCACAGGAACGCAAAGTTGTGAGTTCATGCTCCACCTTTTCTTTTAACTGTTTTCAGTTTTATAACTTCGGGGGTGAAATACATGTTACAAATATTACGATGTTTACAAATGGTATGATGGATACAAGAATGATACGAGAAATCGTGTCACGAATAGGGTACCATAAGCACCATTAATCGTGTACATACTTAGACCGCAGAACAAAAGGTTAGATCTAATGGGTTCCGGGCAGCCCCACTCTTGGCCACTCTTTTACCAGGTAGTGTTTTTGTGTCTCAGTCGTAAATCGACTACAGAAAAATGCCTGTGGTTTGGTGACTTCCTATGTCGTGTCACATGTTAATGGCTTTGCAACCCATTAACACTTGATACATACATAAATATTTGACTTATACATGAGTACGTGGTGTACACAAAAGACTTGATTTATACAAAAGACAAATTATGTTTTCATACAAAGTATACAAACGTGAAATACAAAAACTGCATGAATTCACACCAACTTCATGTTGACGTTTTTCCAAAACTCACATGTATTTCAGGTAACTAGGATGGATGTGCGCGTGGTCTTACTCATGCTCGTGGATGTCGCTTCGTTTATCTTTAAATAAAGTTGTGACTTTTAAAACAATATGTTATCTCGTGTTGTAAACACTTGACATATGTTTTCAGAAATGTAATATTTGAAGATATTTTTGAGCATGTAGTATGTTTACTCTTCGTATGCAATGAGAACCTTTCATGATCACACCTCGTGCTTCTGCCGCAGAAAGGGGTGTGACAGATTGGTATCAGAGCTGCGATTGTAGTGAACCAGGATTCCTTCTCGAGTCTAGTCTACAATCTCTAGGATCCTTTCGCGAAAACAATTTTCAAAGAGTTTTCATTGCATAAAACGTCCCGCGACATCCACTACTTGAAACTGTCTACATGAGTCTAGAAAAGACACTACGAGACTTAGAGTGCACTTGAGTAGCACTTGTCGTTGACTAGAAATTACTTGCAATTATGCGTGATTATTAGCATGTACTAGAAGTAGAGTGTCACAAGTATACGTGACTTTACCTGAAAGCGATGGCCCATCTGAAGGAGGAAATACGAGGATGAAACGAACTGTGCGGACTGTGCAAGGAGTTACGTAATTATGGATGCATACGTAATTATGGAATTCAGTGCACAAAAATCACAGCAAGTCTTGTCACGTATAGATTCCCTCGGTGCAAGCCTACTAAGTACTATGCTAGAGTAATAATTGTTTGATGTCACTTATGTGATATATACCTATGAATATATATGTACTACTACTGCCTAGTAGGACAATATCAAACAACTGTGTAACCCTGTTGTGTTATGTTCTGTCAGAACATGGCACCCAGGAAAGCTGTGAATGCTCGCAATGACGATCAACCTCCTCCTCCCCCACTGCCAAGAACTGCTGATCAGCTGAACGCTCTACTGGAGGAAAGGATCTCCGCTGCTATCACCCAGTACGAGGCGAACCGTACTCAAGACAGTGGAGGACCAAGCAATGCTAGGCGTAATGGGAATGGAGATTCGTCTGGAGGCAATGCAGCTCAAGGTAACCTTAAGACACTGTGCTAAGCATGAGGAAATTTATGAACGGTCTTTGTTTCATTATTTCTTCGATTGCTCACGTGTGAATTGGTTGAATCAATTCCAGGCTGCACTTTCAAGCAGTTCCTCGACTGCAAGCCGATGAACTATGATGGCACAGGAGGTGCAGTAGCATATGTGCGTTGGATGGAGAAGACTGAAGCTACCTTCCGCATGAGCAAGTGTACCGCGGATCAACAAGTCACCTTTGCTACTGGGTTGTTTGTCGATGAAGCTCTGACTTGGTGGAACCTGCAAGTCCAAACCTTGGGCGATGATGCCGCTTATGGCTTAACTTGGGAGGAACTGAAGGAAAGAATGAGAGAGAAGTATTGCTCTCGTGCTGAACTCCAAAGACTGGAAACGGAGTTCTGGCACTTGACTATGGAAGGTGCTGATATTGATAGTTATACTCGAAGATTCCACGATCTGACCAGAGTGCTTCCCTACATGGTGACTCCCGAATTCAAGCGTGTCGAACGCTACATTTGGGGACTGGCCTCAGAGTTTCGTGGCATGGTGACGTCAGCCAAACCACAAACAATCACTGAGGCTGTAACTCTGGCTGTCAGCCTGACCAAAGATTGTGTTCGTAAGAAAAAGTTATCGTTGAACCCAACAGAGAAGACCGAGACACATGCTGAGTCGTCCGGTGACAAGAAGAGAAAGCGTTCGAATCTGAATCAAGCGACTCGCAACAACAAAGGTTTCAACAAAAAGCGTGACGCTAACCCGTCTCAGGAGGCGAAGACCCTTTCAACCAAGGCATACCAAGGCTCCATGCCTGAATGCCAAAAATGTAAGTTTCATCATAAAGGAGCTTGTCGCATTCCAAGGTGCGACAAATGTGGTAGATTGGGTCACCAAGCAGAAAACTGTTGGGGAAACGGAAGGAATGGGAATGGCAATGGTAACCGGAATAGCCGTGGAGCTGGGCAAAGCCAAGGATGCTTTGGTTGTGGAGCCATGGATCATTTCAAGAAAAATTGCCCAAGGGGAAACAATGCTCAGACCCAAGCATTTGTAATTAGAGCAAGGGACGCACGCAAGGACCCTAATGTGGTCAACGGTACATTCCTCATTAACAATCACTTTGCATCCATATTATTCGACACTGGCACCGATTATAGTTTCATGTCTGTGGAATTTAAACGCATACTTGGAATAGAATCTAGTAGATTAGAAATTCCTTATTCCATAGAACTAGCCAATGGCAAACTTGTTGAATCAAGCGAAGTTGTTAGAGGCTGCACGCTAGAACTTGGTGAACGAAGATTTAGCATCGACCTCTTACCTATTCAATTAGGTAGCTTCGATGTAGTTGTCGGGATGGACTGGTTGTCCAAGAACAAAGCTGAAGTCATTTGTCATGAGAAAATCATTCGCATCCCTCTGGCGAATGATGAAACTCTCATAGTACATGGAGAAAGACGAAACGCGCCTCTACAAATCATCAGTTGTTTGAAGGCACAGAAGTGCTTGAGGAAGGGATGTGTCGCTTTCCTAGCACACGTTGTAGATAAGAAGGCTGTGGAGCCAAAACTCGAAGACATTCCTGTGGTGAAGGAATTTCCTGATGTGTTCCCTGAAGATCTGCCAGGACTACCACCGCAATGACAAGTCGAATTCCACATAGACTTGGTTCCAGGAGCCGCTCCTATAGCCAAGGCTCCATATCGACTTGCGCCATCTGAAATGCAAGAATTATATACACAGCTTCAGGAGTTGTTGGATAAAGGATTCATAAGGCCAAGCTTCTCACCCTGGGGAGCTCCAGTATTATTCGTGAAGAAGAAGGATGGATCACTGCGGATGTGTATCGATTACAGGGAACTGAACAAGCTCACGATCAAGAATCGGTATCCGCTACCGAGGATTGATGACTTGTTTGATCAACTGCAAGGATTAAGCTACTATTCCAAGATCGACCTTCGATCTGGATACCATCAGCTGAGAATCCAAGATGAAAGCGTGCCAAAGACTGCATTCAGAACACGCTATGGGCACTACGAATTCCTTGTGATGCCGTTTGGATTGACGAACGCGCCAGCGGTCTTTATGGACCTAATGAACCGCGTATGCAAACCATATCTCGATAAATTCGTGATTGTATTTATCGATGATATCCTGATTTACTCGCGAACGAAAGAAGAGCACGAGCAACATCTCAGAACTATTCTGGAACTACTGAAGAAAGAGAAACTTTATGCAAAGTTCTCAAAATGCGAATTCTGGATTCGCGAAGTACAATTTCTTGGTCACGTGGTGAATGAGAAGGGCATTCATGTAGACCCATCCAAGATTGAAGCAATAAAGAATTGGGAAGCCCCCAAGACCCCAACTGAAGTTCGACAATTTTTGGGCTTAGCGGGCTATTATCGGCAATTCATCGAGAATTTCTCAAAGATAGCTCAACCGCTAACGACCCTTACCCAGAAAGACAAGAAGTACGACTGGGGTCACAAACAAGAAGAAGCCTTTCAGCTACTTAAGAACAAGCTCTGCGATGCACCGATACTATCGTTACCCGAAGGCACTGAAGACTTCGTGGTATACTGCGACGCCTCACGACAAGGCTTGGGTTGCGTGCTCATGCAACGCCAAAAATTCATCGCTTATGCTTCAAGACAACTGAAGGTTCACGAGAGAAATTATACCACTCACGACCTGGAGCTGGGTGCAGTGGTATTCGCCTTGAAGATTTGGCGACATTATTTATATGGTACTCGATGTACAATCTTCACAGATCACAAAAGCTTACAACACATATTTGATCAGAAGGAATTGAATATGCGCCAGCGACGTTGGGTTGAGCTGCTAAATGATTATGACTGTGAGATTAAGTACCATCCTGGAAAGGCGAACGTTGTAGCAGACGCGTTGAGCCGAAAAGAAAGGGTTAAGACCCTAAGGGTTCGAGCATTGGAAATGACGATTCGAACGAACCTCACTGCACTCATTCGAGATGCACAACAAGAAGCTCTTAAAGAAGAGAATCGTAAAGCTGAATACCTCCGGGGTGCATTGAAGTACATGGCGCCAAATGAAGAGGGAGCCTTATACTTTAAAAAGCGCATTTGGGTTCCGCTCTATGGTGGCCTACGAGAAGTCATCCTTGATGAAGCGCACAAGTCAAGATACTCGATCCACCCAGGGTCGGACAAGATGTATCAAGACTTGAAGGAATATTATTGGTGGCCGAGACTCAAGAGCGACGTTGCTGTCTATGTTGGAAAATGCCTAACCTGTGCTAAGGTTAAGGCCGAATATCAGAAACCGTCCGGCCTACTACAACAACCAGAGATTCCCGTGTGGAAGTGGGAATAAATCTCGATGGACTTCATAACGAAATTACCCAGGACCCCGAGAGGGCACGATATGATATGGGTAATAGTTGATCGATTGACGAAGTCTGCGCATTTCCTACCAATCCGAGAGAAGGATAGCACTGGAAAGCTTGCAGAGATATACTTAAGAGAAATTGTGGCACGTCATGGAGTGCCAATCTCAATCATTTCAGACAGAGATGGGCGCTTTGTCTCAAGAATCTGGCAATCATTTCAGGAAGCCTTCGGATCTCAGTTAGATCTGAGCACGGCATTCCATCCGCAAACAGATGGCCAGAGCGAACGGACTATACAAACGTTAGAAGATATGCTTCGTGCATGTGTCATGGATCTAGGCGGCAGCTGGGATACTCATCTACCTTTAGTTGAGTTTTCCTACAATAACAGTTATCATACGAGCATAAAAGCCGCGCCGTTCGAAGCTCTGTATGGCCGCAAATGCCGATCGCCCTTATGCTGGGCAGATGCCGGAGATAAACGTATGGTTGGTCCTGAACTTGTACAAGAGACAACCGACAAGATTGCGCAGATCCGAGAGCGCATTAAGGCGGCTCGAGAGCGACAAAAGAGCTACGCTGATCCGAATAGGAAATCAGTAGAATTCAAGGTGGGAGACAAGGTGTTGTTAAAAGTCTCACCATGGAAGGGCGTAGTCAGACTTAGAAAGCGTGGAAAGCTGAATCCACGATATATCGGACCATTCAGAATATTGAAGAGAATTGGTACCGTGGCGTACAAGTTGGAGTTACCGGAAGAACTTAACGGAGTACATGATACGTTTCATGTATCCAACCTGAAGAAGAGCCCAACACAAGAAAACGTGATCATCCCGATGGATGAAGTGCATATTGATGAAGCCCTCCGATTTACAGAGCAACCCGTTGAGGTTACCGACTGGAAAGTCAACAAGACCAAGAGGAGCAGTGTGAAACTTGTCAAAGTACGTTGGAGCTCTAAGCACGGACCCGAGTACACATGGGAACGTGAAGACCAGTTCAAGAAAAAGTATCCCCACCTATTCAAGAAGACTCCAGCGAGAGTGAGTCCAGCCTGAATTTCGGGACGAAATTCTTTTAACGGGGGGAGACTGTGACAACTGGCCCAAACCGGTAATTTCCGTACACAGCAATATCCGATTTCCTACTAAACAAGTGAATTCATGCACATTGTATACTACAAAATATTGCTTTATGCATAAACGAGAGCGTTGCGTCAAAAATACTAGTAAACTCACCGGTAAGATACACTGTGTCAACAGAACTGCAGAAAGCAGTCAGACAATAAAATTGGAGCCTAGGTGTAGGTCCGACAACAAGAATGCATTAAAACCCAAGAGTACATACAAGGGTTTAATATATATGCAATGCGAAAGCAAAAATAAGCACTAAAAAGCACCCGAAACGCACTTTAAGTGCAGAAATGTCGTTTTATTATCCAGAATATTTCCCTAAGTGTTGGGAATCGATAGTATTATAGAAAGGTACTTAAACGACACTAAAAAGTGTAATTTAGCACTTTAACGAATCGGTATGCAACCGAACAACCGGACTTTACCCGAAACATGAAAATATTGTTATTTTCATTGTTTATCTTTTTCTGAGCCAGTTAGGGTCCCTGAATACCCTAACATCCTTTGTAACGCATGACACACTACTAACCAAGTTAAGCACTTAACTAACTTACTTAACCTAACTATATGCCTAACTATCTAGTTAGAATCGGACCAAGACCCCCCCCCCCCCCCCCTTAACCAACCGTCCCCTAGAAGGGGGACATACTTTGTCCTCCAAAACATTATTTTAATCCATATGTTTAGTATCTATATGACACAAAATCCTTTGGACCATAACCAAACCTTTGCCTATAAGTAACAAGGTCTTGCACATCATACATTTCACATTTCACATTTCACAACTCAACACAAACTCTCCCTCTCTCTCTCAAAGGCTTCGGCCGAACACCCCCTTGATCACACCACCATTTTCGAGTTCCGATCTTCACATTCCAAGCTCATACAAGTGATAAGGATTGCGTATAAGGAACCTTGGAGCAAACGGAAGGCGAAGGACCTCTCTACTTTGCTTTTATCCACCCTATTTGCGCTTAGATTCTCCCCTAGCCTCGAGCTAGTGGTATGTTGCTTAAATCACCTTCTCGAACTATTTTAAAGTGGTTAAAATGATTTGTAACGGTTAAAACTCGTAATCTTACAAGTTGAAGCATAAAAGTCTACTAAAAACACTAAAAATGTTGGTTAAAAGCTCATATCTTGTGTAAATCATGTAATAATTGATTTGTGTGATTATTTGGACCCGATCTATGTTGTGGTAGCTCGGATCGTCATTTAACCCGAGTTGGTCATGATCATGGATCATGACATAAGGTTGTTTTGGAAGTAACAAGGGTTAAAGGATGAAACTCTACCACACACGAATCATGAACTTGTGTAAAAGCGATTTAACTTGTGAAATAGTGTTTAAAACTAGTAGATCTACGTATCTACAAGCGGTATTTTCAAAGGACCAAGTGTCCAAGAAATCATATTTTCTAAAGCCGAGTCTTACATGAAAAAGAATGATTTTAGCAAACACACGAGTATGTAAACACTTGTGTAACACAAAGTTTCGACAAAATAACTATTTTTGTAAATGTTGACCGGAAGTTGTAAAGATGTAACTTCTTTAAAAGCGAGACTTTCAAGAAACAAAGTTGATCTATACAAAGATCCACTAAAAATAATGGAAGGATACTACCTATTTTGGAAAAACCACAAGTTCATGTATTTCTGCGATTATATCTATTTTAACTAGTTGCATATTGTTTATTGTTGAATGAGGAGATTGTTGACGATTTAAAAGAAAATAAACACATGTTTTGAAAACATGGGAAACCTCCATTTTTAGGGGAAACTCTGTCAAAATTTTTATAAATTTTGACACTTAGAAAAAATATAAGTTTTTGAGAAACTTATTCCCTAAAAATGTGTTTAAAAGTATTACCAAGGTTTCCCTAATTTTTGGTGATAAGAAATGAGGATTTCTTCAAGAATAAGAATGAATATAAGTATGTATATTTTTGAGAGAAAAATATATATTATTTGATCACCAACTTATGTGCTAAGTGTATATAGTATGTGTTATACGTACTAGTGTATTAAGACTTAAAGATACACTAAATACTCGTGAGGAGTATAAACATAAAAATACACATACAAAATACAAGATACATAATTCGGGTGCGAAGTGCAAAACACAAAAGACTTATATTTATTTTAGAGGAAATAGTATAAGTAAGATACGTAGTTAAAAATATGAAATATTTTTAACACAACAATACAAATACAAAAGAGAGTGACTGTACTTGTGCGATGCAAGTCTAGTGACTAACATTAAGAAAACGCGTATAGGTTACGACGTTAAGTAAGCAAATCCGGTGAAGTTTACGACGCACAGGAACGCAAAGTTGTGAGTTCATGCTCCCCCTTTTCTTTTAACTGTTTTCAGTTTTATAACTTCGGGGGTGAAATACATGTTACAAATATTACAATGTTTACAAATGGTATGATGGATACAAGAATGATACGAGAAATCGTGTCACGAATAGGGTACCATAAGCACCATTAATCGTGTACATACTTAGACCGCAGAACAAAAGGTTAGATCTAATGGGTTCCGGGCAGCCCCACTCTTGGCCACTCTTTTACCAGGTAGTGTTTTTATGTCTCAGTCGTAAATCAACTACAGAAAAATGCCTATGGTTTGGTGACTTCCTATGTCGTGTCACATGTTAATGGCTTTGCAACCCATTAACACTTGATACATACAGAAATATTTGACTTATACATGAGTACGTGGTGTACACAAAAGACTTGATTTATACAAAAGACAAATTATGTTTTCATAAAAAGTATACAAACGTGAAATACAAAAACTGCATGAATTCACACCAACTTTATGTTGACGTTTTTCCAAAACTCACATGTATTTCAGGTAACTAGGATGGATGTGCGTGTGGTCTTACTCATGCTCGTGGATGTCGCTTCGTTTATCTTTAAATAAAGTTGTGACTTTTAAAACAATATGTTATCTCGTGTTGTAAACACTTGACATATGTTTTCAGAAATGTAATATTTGAAGATATTTTTGAGCATGTAGTATGTTTACTCTTCGTATGCAATGAGAACCTTTCATGATCACACCTCGTGCTTCCGCCGCAGAAAGGGGTGTGACAACTTGAAGGGGTAATGTCCCAAAAACCTCGTTTCGAGCGTTTGGACCATACCACAACCTCGATTTTCTAACCTTCTTTAGACCATGTGCGGCCGCACACTGGTCCAATAAAGAAGACTTAAGAGAAAAACCACAACTTCATCTTTAACCCTCTTTAGACCTTGCGCGGCCGCGCACTGGTCCAACAAAGAGGACACGGAAGAAAGACAACAAACAACACCTGCGCGCCAAAGGGAAATTAATAAATCCTTGCACCTCTCTCATAACAGACAAGGATGAAAATCCTAAGCCAAAGCACTTCCGCTTAATAATATCCAGACTTGGATATTATTTACTTGACTGATGCCACGCGATAAAGAGTCACACCAGATTACAGCAGTAATCTTCTAGAAAGAATTCAATCGTGCACCACTAAGACGGTTATAACCGTCTGGACACGTGTCATCACCTCAGGCATCCCTGAAATCACAACAATAGCATGTAATTGGAGAGAAACCTCCACTTGATCACTTTCCATGTGGCAAACCGCCAACCATAGATCTAAACAGCGATCCGTGTGCACTCACGTCGGATCAAGAAGCTTAACGGAAGGAAATGTAACCGCTTACGGGGTTAGCATCTTCCGTCAACATTTCACCAACAAGTTTTCCCGCCCAAACTCTCGGTTATAAATGTGAGGATATTTCAGGTATGAACGGCAAGTTACACACACTTCATCAATACTGCTTCTTCTCCATAAACACATACTTATTCTCACGCCGGAGTCGGGTCAAGGGGAGAACTCCCCTTCTCCCCTTGACGAGGCTAACGGTGGTTTGTTTTGCAGAGTCTTATCAGAGAAGAAGATCAATCATAATCAAATCAAGCGAGAGAGAACAAACCCCTTTATGCAAATCCAAACCCCCTAGATATTTCGATCCCGGTCGTTTATCTAGTGTTTCTTCACTGAGTAACAGTCTTAACGAAGCTAACATGCCAGAACACTTAACGAAATCATATGTGTCAAAATCACAGGCTCGGCGAAATCACTTTGGACGAAAACATATTCACATTTTTGGACGAAAACACTTGGGACCAAAATACTCGACCGAAATCCCTTTTCTGGCGAATTCACATTTGACGAAAACCCAAGGGTTTTCGTCGGACATAAGGCTTGACGAAAACACTAGGTGTTTTCGTCCGGTTGCTGTGTTTTCGCCTGGTTGTTGTGTTTTCATCAGTTTCAACAATCAATCAATCATCATCATAGCAGTTACACAATACAGTAACCCTACACGTCCCTTACAGTTACATGATCGATCATCAACAAAAACCTTTTATCAAATCTTCGATATATATAAGCATACAGGTTACCAATCATTGCGATACCAAGATCATTAATAAATCAACTTATCATCATTATCAGGCACACATGGTCGATCATATTATCCCATATACATGACAATTCGTAGACAATATATATATATCAATCATCTATTCATACGTTCATAAAGCAATCATAGTTAACACACAATAATCAAACAACGATATATATATATGATGAAACCAAACAGATACTAGCCACAGTTGATTACTAACCAGGAAGATGAACAATGAATCGGTCGATACGAGAGGCTTCGAGATCCTAAACTTGCCGTCGGGTTCCAAGGGTAGCGAGAAAGAGAGAGAACGTGATAGGTGGTTAGGGTTTGCTTAAGGTTTTTCTGAATACAGTCGCGTACACAAACTAAAACAACTCGTCACTGGGCCAAGGCCCATCTTTGTTTTCGCCGCGCAGTTGTGGATGAAAACACTAATGTGTTTTCGTCACAGGGTGTTTTCGGGTGGGTTAGGGTATTGGCCAAGGTTCTATTATTTTTGCAAGATATATATACATACACATACATAATATACACATAACAATAACACTTATATAGCACCTCAAATAAATATAAAATACACTTGCAATTAAGTACAAATTTAAATCGAATAGAGACCTTGAAAACTCGGATTGTCACACCCATGGTTTTGAAAACCATGTGCCCACTTGTAAGGTCAAGATCAAAGCACGATTTGCGAGAAACGATCCTAACGGTTCTCTGAAATCTATAAATACCCAAGCTCTCATTCCATTTTCCTCACACCTTGATCTAATTTTATGCTCTAAGTTGAAGCTTTATGCTTCATACCTGAGTATTTAGATCAAGTTCTTCTATCTTGGACCCGTTGTAAGTTTCTTTCATGCTTTTATACGTTTTTAAGCGTAAAAGTCAAACAGTGTTTGACTTTCTGCATTAACCAGTCTATGGTCAACACGAAGTTCGTTTGAACTTTGTAAGGTGAGCGTAATCACGATGGTTATAGTCTCTTGTGACTACACCTACTGATTACCATGTTATTTAGGTGTAGTGACGAGTCATATTTTTGGTCAAAATGCGTATTTTGCAACCAAACTATTCTTGGGTTTCAAGACCCTTTGTCTTGATATCAAACTTGTTTTCTAACTTCGTTAAACATGTTTTAACATTTTTAGCTCGTCACTTTAGGTTTAGTGCTTATATAGGGTCGTAAGATAAGCTGTCTAAACAACCGCTTAGACTTTTGAACCCGACCCGTTTGGTCGATCATTAGGATTCGACCAAGCATTTATTGTGACCATAGTTGTATAGGGAATAACCTTCCAAGGTTATACCTTATGGTCACTTCGTTTAAGTAGTTGTATGATAGGTAGTTTATATGCCTTAGGAAAATGACCAAAATGCCCTTTTTACGCATAAATTCATTTTAAGCATATGTAAAATAAATTTTTATATCTAAACTGATTAGGTAACATTATTAGACATGTTAAGGCATGTAATACTTGTCATAGGACTAGTTAGGCGGTCCGGACGCGTTTTACGCGAACGACGCATTAAAGTAGCGTAAGCTACCTAAACGGGTCGTAATGGGTCGTAAGCACTTAGGTCAGATTTTGATTTAGTATGTAGGCTTTGTTAAACCATTTCATATGAGTTCCAATACTCATTTGGTTTACGAAACCTCATCCTATCCGATCTTCCGATTTAGGTCCGGTTTATCTACATAGTTACTTATATTAGGTGCCGATTGATTTCTGTGATCCCTCTATCTTTGCTTGGTTGTTATTCAAGACTTCTAAGCACTCTCAAGTGAGTACATAGTTCCCATCTTTTACTGTTTTTCAAACATTTTGGGGTGAAACACATGTGCCTACTTGTTACTTTTGTGTTTTTCATGGTTTTATATCGTATGCTTGTTATGTTCATTAGTACATATATAGTACATGATTTCATTATGTTTTGCTATCTATGTTCACTTAACATGCTAGCACATTGATTTTTGTATATTATATTTTTTTGCATATGTTCACTCAGCATATGGACACATTGTTTTACATTTTGAACCGTTGGAACTGTTTAATTTATGTGAACCGTTAGTAACTGTCTGATTTATATGAACCGTTTGTAACTGTTTGATTATGTGAACCGTTTGTAACTGTTGATTATGTGAACCGTTTGTAACTGTTTGATTATGTGAACCGTTTGGTATTGTTTGAACTGTTGGATTAGCGAAGTGATTAGGTAACTGGGCGGGTGTAATGTGTTAAAAGCATGGTGGATACGCCGCTGGTACTTCCTATATATAAGTGCTTTTAATACATTATATATCGTTGCGTTATCTAAGATCACTTGGGCAACGTTATCAAAACAAAGTTATATTACATGGTTTTTCTAATATTATAAACCATACGAGTTTTATTAACGAGTTTTTACGAGATGTTTTACAATTTGAGTTAATAAAATAAATGTTTTGGGTTAAGAATCATGGCTATGAGATTTTATAAAGTATAACCAACTTGATTTGAGTTGGTTAAATATGTCGCAATACTATACTTTTCAAAACCAACTTTTTAATTAAGTATTGCAACTGTTAGGTCCGGAATCGTCTCCGTTTCGATTGCGAATCGACCGTTCGAAGTGCGGAATCCTTGAACGATCGTGACCGAACACACGAACAGTAATTCTAACTGTGATTCTATTGAAGATTTGATAGCGTACAAGAACCGTGAATCACGTACACAGCACTTTCTCTCTCTAGTTTCTCTCTCTAGAACTAGAGCTCTCCAAAGTGCAAATTTGTAAAGTCTTTCAAAAGTTAACCCTAACTCACCTATTTATAGGCCAAGACTTATAAGGAGAGTTCCCCTTATTTACATAAATGCCACCTTGCCTTTTTCTAGATATTTCTAACTATTACAATATAAAGCCTAGAATTTAACAGTTTCTGCTACGGTTTGAGATGACGGAGGCGATAGACATAAATGCACTAACAGACTCCCCCTTGGATATTGCCGCAGTCAATCTCAAACATTCAGACTCGTAGCTTCTTTTCTTTCTCTCTCTTTAGCTCGAACAGAATCCCCGTGGATCTGTCTTCAGCTCTAGCTCCTTCCTTTCGGTAGACTCTTCAGGCTCCCCCTTTCGTCAAGCTTCCGTGCTTTGGGATCGACACCTGGCTTTTCGGTTACAAGCTCCTTTGGGAAAGAATCCTGGCTCCTATGCACGCTTCCCCTTGCGTTGAGCTCGTCTTCAGACTCCCCCTTAGACTCGGCTATAGGGATCATAGTCTGGTATCTGTAATTCTCAAACATTTATAAGTAACAATATTTTCAGATTTCCAGGTATCGTAACCTGGCTCCATCAAACTTTCTAAATCAAGATCCTGGGACTAAGATATAATAATATGAAATAAATCCAGGATTACTTGATACTCTCCCCCTATCAACAATCTTCATGGATTTGGCAGTTTCAACGAACCGGATCGGAAACTGGCTCTATTACAGATTTTAACAATATAAGCATCCAAATCCTTCACGGTTAATCATCCAAGTCCAAATTAATGACCTTGGAGATATCACAAACTGTTTTTGATTTTTGATTTAACTCAAGTTTCAAATTAATGAACTTGTTTTTATTTTCAGAAACACGATCAGCATACTTAGATTTTGAAACTTAGCACTCAGACATCGGTTGTCGAAAATAAAGCAGAATCAAAAATCTTTTTTGTATTTTCTGAAAACATAAAGCAGTAAAGAAATATTTACAAACATATTTACAGACAATATTTTTGTTTGAGTTCGCGTCAGAGGATCATATCAGCTTTTGACAAGTCACAAGTACCGTTGAGCTTTAAAACACTTTAAGAATTAAACAATTCACTTAGATTGTCGATATACTGATCCACTTAAATTTTCACACAAACTTCAACTGATTCAGGATACGAATTAGATGTATTAAGAACTTAAACTCATTCATGTGTCCCACCTCTTGAATATACTCCCGTATCCAGAATCCCAATAATCAGTCTTACAGGTGAGTATACTACAATGATATCTATACATAAATTAGGTATGCGAGGGCCGAGGGATCTCAGGTCGATACTTCCGTATACGCAGAGAGATATCAGCTTCGACTTTTCGGAATGTCCCCTTTAGAGGATCTTTTAGCTACAACAGCAGCGACTATCAATTTTATTGTTTCATCGGCATGCTGAGGGTTTAATGCTATGTTTCAAGCATTGCAGAAAGTATTATCCAAGGACTAGGTCAGAACTACCGTTCAGCAGAAGTCCCGGAATAATACCCCAGACATCATTGAGTATAAAGACCTAGTATATCAGATTATGAGACCTTTCAAACGAGATTTCAGGGGTTACCTATATATCCAAGTAGTGTTCCCTACAAAATAAGTAAGTTTGAATTTAGGTTTATATCCCGAAAAAGTTTACTAAATGTATAAAAATCTACCGACATATCATCAGTGAGACTGTTTAACGTTATTTAAACATTACATTTCTTTAGCGTACTGTGACTGTCTACTGATGTACTATCATTTCCTCTTTTTATGCAAAAACTCAATTTTTGAATTTTATCATGTTTTTGGCTTTTTCAAATTTTCTAATGTTTTTGGATTTTCTGACAATATTACTCCCCCTAAAATGCAAAATCATTTAAAGAAAATTTGACAACCAACACTGATAGCTTTGTCTCGCCTTCCATTTTTTACTTCACATGCTCTGTTTTGCAGAAAAAATAACGTACCCCCATGATTTACAACCCATTGATTTTAGACAGTTTGAAAACCGTTTTTCAATCTTGTGAAAGTAATCATGTTTGTTCAGCCGTGAGGGTTTCGGCGTATTCAATCAGAACTCCCCCTTTCAACAAACTATTTTCCCATAATGATTTCAAAACACTTAAGTTTGTGTTAATCAGAATGGTTTTTCCGGAAAAATTAGTTTGTTTACCCATCACTTGTGGGTTCGGGGTCATCTCATCACCTTGTTCTCTTTTAACCATTTTGAAAATTTAACATTATTAGGTCAAACACCACTATCACTTGTAGAAAATCAAGTACAACTTAATGTCCTTGATTAACCACTTGTAAGACGAAATATCACAGTTACCATCCTGTGAATTTCTCAAGAATGATGCCGATACCTGCTTCACACTTACCAACCTGGAAGCTCCGGCAAGTCAGAAATTCAACCAACAGATTTATGTACCCAAGCCTGACCAGTCTTGGGTGCGTTTTGAACATTTCTCTTTTCTTCATAAAATTCTTTTGCCCCTTTTACCTTTCCATCAGCCATCTTGCTAAAAATATGTTTAACATTGCTATTAAACATTTTTCCAGCATCAACACCTTTTGATTTTAGGTTTGCGGCTTGTAATGGTGGAAAGTTCTCATCATTCATTAACGGAACTGTCTCTTCCTTTTTTACCTCAACTTGTGGCTCCTCTGATTTTGTGGAATCAGATTCATTGCCCGAACTTGGCTTGTGTGACTTGGATGAGCCAGATTCATTGCCAATATCTTTCTTTTTCTTCTTGTTTGTCCTCAGATTTGTATCTGAAGAATTCGATTTGCTTGGCTTTGCAGTCGAGTGAATCGATTCATCAGAACTCTTATTCGAACCAACTGGTGAACCTGAAGACAAAATCTTCTCCAAGTATTCTCTCGCCTTCTTCCTCTTCTTCCTTAGTCTGTCTCTCTGCCCCTGTGAAAGCTTTACTTTCTTTTCTTGAATTGTCTGATCTTGAACTTTAGGTTTTAGAACCTTCTGTTCATGGGGCTTGACGTTGACTGGCTTCTTTGTCAATTTCTGAGAATTAACCCTCAATCTTTCATTTGATCTCCTTGGGCAATCTCAGGCAATATGACCTCTGATTTGACAATTATAGCATCTTCTTGTCTCATAACTCCAATTCTGGCAGTTAACAGCAATGTGTCCTCTCACACCACAGGTGTAACACACTCTGTTATCGTACCATTTACCACTTTCACACCATATGCTTAGATCATAACATTGTCTGGCTATGTGGTAATCATCATTCTTCTTGAAAACTGGATTTGTCTTTGAAGCACTGTGGTCAAACCTGCACCACTTATTACCATCATTTTGTGAATTTTCATTTACAAATTTTTGTGATTTTTTATAATGATTGAATGACTGAACTGATGAGCTTTTATTTTCATTTTTAAAATTTTTCGAATTTTTAACTTTTTGTTTCTGTTCTACATTCTTCTTAACAGGTTTTTGCTTAGAACATTCACCTGTTTCAGTAGATTGCAAAACAGTATTTTTAAATTTTTCTTGTAAATCTAAAAATATTTTTCTTTTATTTTCTTTTTCTTTTTCATCATCAGCTTTGTCATCACAATCTTCAATTTTGACTTTGTCAAAATTTGTGACATTGTCACTTATTGGAACAGAATTGATCGGTTTTGGACAAACATATGATGCAGAAGTCACAAAACTTTTCAACTTGTTTTCTAAATCAGCTATTTTCTTTCTATTACCTTCGGCTTTATGCTCAAGTCTAATGATTTTATGAAGATGAGAATTTATTTCAATCTGTTTTTCAAGATTATTTTTACCAAAAATATCTCTCTCATCTTCTAAAATCTTTATTTGACTTTTGAAATCATTTTCTAATTTTTTAAGATTTTTGTTTTCTGATGACAAACTCTCAACATTCTTCAAAATTTTGTCATTTTCAGATTTCAATTTTTCGCAGTTCAAGCGCAACTCCAGAATCTGTTCATCATCAGCTTTCTTCCCATCTTTCAAAGCTTTGTTTTCCAATGTCAAATTCTCTGCATCACCCAAGAATTTGGCATTGGCTGCTCCAAGTTTATCACATTTTGAGCATTTTTCATTCATCTTTTCAACATTAGCTTCTTTCTTTGTTTCCATCTTGAATGTTCCTGCACAAAAAATTTTAACAAAATCAAGAGGGTTTGCATATTCATCAATAAAACAACCTCTCTTAATATCATATTTCATGACATTTTTTGCAGCAAGACACACAGAGACTCTTTTTCTCATTTCAATGATCACATCCAAATTTATTTTTCTTAAGTCCCTATTCATTTCATTCATCAACTCTACTTTTCTTGTTTCTTTATCAAACTCATGTGATCTAAGTTTATTGATGAATTCTCTATAATGAAGCTTTGAGAAACTAGCATCCCTTTTTAGTTCACTTAAAAATTCATCCCATTCTAAAGGTAATGCATCAGCAAATTTTGAAATTTTTTCAGCATTTGAAACCCTTATCTCATATTTATCTAACTTATCATTCAACTCATCAAATCGTTTATCCAACTTCTCCAATGATTCATGTTTCATGCATAGGAAATTTTCGGATCTTTTAATCCAAACGTCCTTCTTGTTCTTCTTATCAATCCAAGAATCAGAAGTCCAAACGTTTAAATTTTTAAGATTCTCGTTTTCCTGTTCATCAAACGGTTTATCCATCTTGAATCACCTCGAATCACCTGCAAACAAACAAACAAACAATCAGTTCAAAAAATATCAAACAACTGAGTCAAACTGATACTCGAACTGGTGAATTTTCTGTGTGGACTGAAGGTTGACAAACTGTGCGGATTGCTATGACCCGGATCTAATTCAAACGACCATTTTCCAATGACCTGAACAATTTGGATGACTTCATGTGATATGTGATCAAACCTCCACGCAAACTGTAGACACTTATGAAATTCGTCTGACAACTCGGTATTAGAACAAGACTTAAATGGGTCAGACACTTTAAATGAGCCGAGAATATTGATCAGATCACGTGCACTTGTAACAAACAAGAACCAACAAAATCAATTAACACATCGATTTTAATCAATTGCTGATTGGACCGAATATTCCACTAAAACTACCACCAAATATCACTTCATATAAAACGATCACTTGCAACAAACTTTGATTGGGCCGACACTTACAATGTACACTAACTGGAAACTATAGGACCTCACAATTAACCAATCATATGTGCTAACAAACACCCATCACATGCAAATTGACTTATATCACATGTACAACCGACAATTCAATTAAATGTCATGTGCTTTGACACTGATTGTTCTGACGTGTAATTATATCCGAGTAAGTAATGTATCCGTGCGGACACGTTAGCCTTATGTAGATGTTGTACGCATGGGTGGTGATACGCACGGGTGGGAATGTTATCCGCGCGCACGAGTTGTCCGCGCGCACGAGTTGTCCGTGCGTACGAGAAATGATGCTATCCGCACGCACAAGTTGTCCGTGCGTGTAGGAATGATGCTATACGCACGGGTGGGCTATCCGTGCGTATGAAGTTGACCTTTTGACCACAATTAATAACCGACAAACTCTTACAACCTGTTATCTATCACATGCACTCACTATGATCTCGTGCAAACAACAACTTCACATGCAAATCTCTTGTATCTATAAACGGTGCTGACAATCCGGATATTAATCTCGTGACAACTGAATTTCAATTAAAGCTTGTCGACTAGATCACGTGATATGATTATTAAATGAAGCAACACTTGATGACACCTTTACCTAGTTTCACACGCTCACCGAATATGTTGACTGACAGGCTGAATATGTTGACCAAGTGACTTGTTTATCCGTGTGGTATTGTGACACGTATTACTATCCGTGCGTATTACTTAACCGTCCGCATAGGTCAACAAACAGTCAAAGCGGATGGTAATACGTGCGTATGACTTATCCGCACGTATAGGTCAACAATCAGTCAACTCGGATGGTGATACGTGCGTATGACTTGTCCGCACGTAGAAGTTATCCGTGCGTGTGACCTCAAGAACAATCAACAACAATATTCAACTTTTTCGAACCACAAAAATCAAGATATCTCACGAACTGCTTCGAATTAAGATCTGAAAATTTGTACGCTTGTAGATCAGGTTCTTTCGCTCAACATATCCAAAATTCAGCCATTTTCAACCGTAAAAACCTATTCAAATCAACAAAAATCAGATAAAAACGTGAAGAACAAGAAAATATGAAGAATTTGACAAATCTGGATGATTTTTCGCTCTGAATCTGCTGAAATTGAGTGCGTAATTGTATGTTTGATCTCGCAACCGAGCTCCCTGCTCTGATACCACTTGTTAGGTCCGGAATCGTCTCCGTTTCGATTGCGAATCGACCGTTCGAAGTGCGGAATCCTTGAACGATCGTGACCGAACACACGAACAGTAATTCTAACTGTGATTCTATTGAAGATTTGATAGCGTACAAGAACCGTGAATCACGTACACAGCACTTTCTCTCTCTAGTTTCTCTCTCTAGAACTAGAGCTCTCCAAAGTGCAAATGTGTAAAGTCTTTCAAAAGTTAACCCTAACTCACCTATTTATAGGCCAAGACTTATAAGGAGAGTTCCCCTTATTTACATAAATGCCACCTTGCCTTTTTCTAGATATTTCTAACTATTACAATATAAAGCCTAGAATTTAACAGTTTCTGCTACGGTTTGAGATGACGGAGGCGATAGACATAAATGCACTAACAGCAACTTGTAAACTAGCCATGGATCTGACACTCACATAAAACCTATGTACTCGCCGGCATTTTTATGCTGACGTATTTTCACATGTGTTTCAGGTACCATAGTTGGTGATGTTTGATGATGATATTGATGCATACTCACATAGGAACGGACGAGGCCTTAGTGACTTAATAACAACGAAAGTCTATTTGTTCATGTTTTGTTTATAATTTCAATGTAATGTAATACATTTAATTCAATAAAACAAAACCTCAATCCATGTGTTATGAAACAATGATTCTGTTACAACACTCCCCGACGTTTCCGCCATGATTTCTTGATTTTCATGGTCGGGGTGTGACAATCGGAATAATACACATAAAAACACTTAGTAAACACATCTATAACATACATTTGGAAAAAAAATCAGTTGCACATATGAAACACCCCAAAACATTTGAAAACGGTAAAAGAGGGGAACTATGTACTCGCCTGGGATTGCGTATAGTTCTTGTTCCAAAGGTATAACAAAGATCAATAGTTCAAGCGTTGAAGCAGTTCCTAGTGTAACAGATACTATGTTAGTGAATCGATACCTAAATTGGAAGATCGGGTAGAATGAGGTCTCGTAAACCAAATGAGTATTGGAACTCATGTGATATGGTTTAACAAAGCCTACATTCTAAATTGGAACCTATCCTAAGTGCTTACGACCCATTACGACCCGTTAAGGTAGTCTACGCTACTTTAACGCGTCGTTCGCGCGAATGCACGTTCGAGACGCCTAACTAGTCCTATGACAAGTATTATATGCCTTAGCATGTCTAATTATGTTATATAATCAGTTTAGATGTCAAAACATGTGTTACATATGCTTAAAATGAAATTATTCACAAAAGGGCATTTTGGTCATTTTCGTAAGGCATATAAACTACATTTCACACAACTAACTAAACGAATTGACCATAAGGTATAACCTCAGAAGGTTATTCCCTATACAACTATGGTCATAAAATGTGTTAGGTCGGATCCTAATGATCGAACAAACGGGTCGGGTTCGAAAGTCTAAGCGGTTGTTTAGACTGGTTACCTTACGACCCTATATAAGCACTAAACTAAAACTGACGAGTTAAACATGTTAAAACATGTTTAACTAAGTTTGAAAACAAGTTTGATATCAAAATAAAGTGTTTTGATACCCAAAGATAGCTTCGTTGCAAAATACGCATAAACACGTATTTTGACCGAAATTATGACTCGTCACTACGCCTAATTAACGTGGTAATCAGTAGGTATAGTCACAAGGGACTATGACCATCGTGATTACGCTCGCGTTACAAAGTTCAAACGAACTTTATGTTGGCCAAAGACTGGTCAAAGCAGAAAGTTAAACACTGTTTGACTTTCATTAAACTGATTACGTTTACGCATCAGTTCGCGTATAACTTTCTAGAAAGCGATTTAAAGCTTGAAATTGAACTAGAATCAAAACGTAAAATTTTCAAACGCAAATAAAAAAAATTTGAGATCAAAACACATTGTTTCTTTGATAAAAGATAGTGTCCTATATCGTGTGGTGTTTACGGAGCACAAGTGTCACAGTCTCCCCTACTTTAGAAATTTCTTCCCAAATTTTTATTCGAAGGAGACCGTAGAGTGTAATTGAAAGAAGTGAAGAATAAGCAAATTGCTAGATCCCAAAGATGCGGGGCATCGTTTGGTGTTGGAAATTTTAGGGGATTCAAAATGTGATTTGGGATATTCAAAGTATCTAAAGGTATTCAGCCCTTTGAAACTTGTGAATTGACCAGTGTTCAAAAATCGTTTGAGTATGGCACTATGTGATACTAAGCTCTTAGTGTAATTCCTAGCAAAACAAAGGGGTGTATATTCAAGCCCTACACCTACATGGTTTCTAAGGTCCCACGAGGTACATCCAATGCACCATGAGCATCTCATGCATAGGAGACGGGTCAACATACCTTATGTCATCAAGATAGTCATCTTTAACACTATAATATACTCCCGGTCAGCTCGATTTGAGTTAATGATTGTACTTGTTTTTGTTTATTGTAAATAACCACACAAATAACAAATAAGCACATAATCACATAATGGTCCAAGATAACATAAAATCACCAAGTGATCTCAACTACGTTCTTGAAGAAAATCACAATAAGAACACTTATATATAGGAAGTACCATCGGCGTATCCACCGTGTTCTTATCACATCATACTTCTCTCGTTACCTTAATCACTTTAGATTTTATGCCACCATACTTAACAAGGCTTACTATGATTCTCATGCGTCGAATCTCATAATTAAGTGTGCACCCATAATTACTTGTTTCATCGCATGGTCCACATCGCTCCTCTTGTTAAGCGAGGGTAAACAAATAATAAGGTCGAACTATAATCTAAATCAAATAAACATCATCACAACATAACATTTGTCAAATCGGATCGTATTTCATACTATTAATGATAGCACTATCTATCTTGCATACAACAAATTTAGTAGTAGGTATTTCATTCTAGTATAAATGTTTATATATGTTTCATACTAACCAATCAGGTAGAGTGTAACATATACTAAAAATGCAGTGTCATCATATTGTAAACATATCGAGAAAATGTTTTCAAATCATGCGTTAGGTATGCTAAGTTAACACACTAAGCAAAAATGTATTTGAAAATAATGTACTAAGTACGTTAAATCAACATACGAAGCAAATTGTATTTATAATCATGTACTATACATATTAGATAAATAAATCATGTATTTAATGTTATGATCACAAAATAGTATTAACTTGTTCATAGTATTCGTATTGATCGTGTTGCCAAGTTCGTTATGAATGCACTAGAGTACAAATCATGGTATGCTAATTTACAAGATTTAGTTCCTAAAGAACGGAATCCTCAAACTCAGCATGTAGATGTAATCACACATTGTGTAATCACATTAGAGTTTGACATTGGAAAATGATTAACAAGGATAAAATAAACTTCTTAAAATTCATATTGTCATTACAAACATAGTTGAAATATGTACATTGTTTTCGAAAATAAACAGAAAATATAGAGGTTCAGATGATCATAAGTGCTTGATCATTAGCTTGAGCCTTGTTGACGTTGAATACTCGTCCATTAGCATTGGCAAGCTTGGGGCAGTTTCGCTTGAAATGATTTAAATCACCACAATTGAAACATGCTCTCGGGCAAGTCTGAGTAGGGGTTGCTCGGTTCTGGATACGACAGGTCACAGCTAGGTGTCCAAATAAACCACAAATTGTACATTGTCGACAAGGGGAATTTGATGCATGATGATAGTTGCAATGATTGCACCGAGGTTGCTTTCCACGATAAAATCCTTTAAAGGGTACTGAGTTTAGTGGAACTGGTGTAGGAGTTGCAAAATTCCTCGAAGTCTTGCGCTTCCTAGAATTCGTAGAAGATTCGGCCTTTGTTCTTTTCGAATTCTCATTAACAGATTCAGTGTTTTGTTTCTTGTCTCCTTTTCGAAATAGTTTACCTTTTCTAACCTAGGAGTCGGTTAAGATAGTGGCTAATTCCTTAGCCTCCCTAAGCATTGCAGGTTGGCTGTCAGTGACAATGTCTTGGACAAGATCAGGTAGGCCATCAATGTATTTCTCAATGGCCTGATCCAAAGGTGTGACCATAGTGGGGCAAAGTAACTGTTCAAATCGGTCAGTGTAGGAACGGTTTTCCCCACTATCTTGTTTTAGATAAAAGAACTCGTTTTCAAGTGCCATTATTTTGCTTCATGGGCAGAATTCTTTCTTCATAAGGTCCTTAAATTCTTCCCACGTCAGGGCCATTGCCATATCGGCACCTCGGTCTCTCATAATACCATTCCACCAAGTGAGTGCTCTCCTTTGAAAGATACTCGAGGCAAAATCTATCTTGCGCTCATTGGGACACTGAACATGGCGGAATGTGCTTTCTATACTTTTAAACCATTGTAGGAGTGCAGTTACTCCTTCGGACCCATTAAACCTGAGTGGTTTAGCCGAGTTGAAATGTTTATAGTTACATGGCGATAAAACATTATTGTTATTGTTTTGGATTTGGTTGACTTGAGTCACAATGCCAGGGAGTAAAGTATCTAGCTGCTGAGAAATCATTGTTGCTAATTCAGCGTTCCGAGTGGCGTCGCGACGAGGAGGCATCTTGAAAGTATAGCTATAGTGAAAACCAAATAAGTTAGATTTATCAAATTGTTATGAGTTTGTAACATCATTGTATTGTGAAAACTTTGATCTAGTAAAATCTCGTTCATTGGTCTCGTTCTGGTACTTAGAACATATGGTGTTGTGGATCTTGTTTTGAGACAGGAGTTGTTTGAAAATAAACTTTTATAATATTTTTAGATGAGAGAATACAAACCAAGTTAATGGTTTGTATTATAAATTGTTTACCTGTTAAAAATTTATTGCTTTTAAGACAAAATGATTTAAATTAAAATTTAAAATAAAGAAACTTTGTGTTTGAAATTTTGAAAATTCTCATCCAAATGGTAAAAATTTGAAATTTTGAAAGATAAAGGATCTCATAGTGTCGTGATATGAAATGAAATTCACTTCAACTGTCTCGAATTAAACATATCACCGAAGGTAATATGTGTCACACCTCGACCACGTTAAAACAACAAACCGTGCCGGAAACGTCGGGGAGTGTTGTGGCAGAATTATTGTTTCACAACCATGGATACAAAAAGTTTCGTTTTATTGATTCATTAAGTAATTTACATTGTTTTAACATGAAACAACAAGTTACATATTGACTATCACTATTATTATGTCACTAAGGCCTCGTCCAGATCCTATGTGACTCATGCATCCTAGCAATCAACATCAAGCATCAACACCTGAAACATATGTAAAAACAAAGTCAGCAAAGAAATGCTGGCGAGCACATAGGTTTTATAAGTTTGTCGGATTCATGGCTAGTTTACATGTTGCAATACTTTATTAAAAACCTTGTTTTGAAAAGAGTATAATATTGCAACGAAATTAACCAACTCAAATCAAGCGGGTTATAATTTATAAAATCTCGTAGCCATGATTC
This sequence comes from Helianthus tuberosus, assembly GCA_030545235.1. Taxonomy (NCBI): domain Eukaryota; kingdom Viridiplantae; phylum Streptophyta; class Magnoliopsida; order Asterales; family Asteraceae; genus Helianthus; species Helianthus tuberosus. Next base: position 102,862 of record JARYGA010008277.1, read on the forward strand.
TTAACCCAAAAACATTTGTTTTAGTAAACCAAATTGTAAAACATTTCGTATTAACTTGTTTAATAAATCTCGTATGGTTTATATCCTTTTTAAAACATCGTTATGTGACATCGTTTACCCAAGTGAACTAAATAACGTCACGGTATGTAATATGTTGAAAACACTTATATATAAGAAGTACCAGTGGCGTATCTACCATGTTTTCACCATATTACACCCGTCTCGTTATCTAAACACTTAACCAAAAACCAATCATTTATCCAACTCGTTTAATCTTGTTCAAATCGTTTCCAAATCGTTAACTCGTTTAAATCATCCTCGTTTTAATTGTGAAAACTATTTATGGTCGTCTCGCTAATAACATTCAAACCTTCGTGACTCGACTATCTCACTTCTCGCATTAACAAACCACCAAAGGGTAAATTAATAATCACAGATTCAGTCGTTACCCACCTAACCCACACATAACCATGGGTTCAGTCTGATAACGGGATTTGTCAGATCCTATGGTACCATAACCTAATAGTGGTCGGTTCGGCCAAAATTAATGAATGTCATTCGTTATGTAACTACAACCATCAAGTTCATTCACATTATTGAAATCGTTATTAGTTTAGTATAAACCATCTTAATTGTTTCTGAAACCATTGTTAAAATATCGAAAATCGTTTTGATACATATGAATCACCCCAAAACAATTGAAAACAGTAAAATAGGGGAACTATGTACTCACATGAAGTGCAAAGTATCCTCAATCAATAGAACTTCAACAAACTCAAGTAAACCAGAGAAATCAAGCAGCACCTAGTAATCGAACCACTAGTCAAACAATCGACACCTCAATCGGAAGATCGGATAGAATGAGATCTTGTAAACCAAATGAGTGTTGGAACTCATGTGATATGGTTTAACAAAGTCTACACTCAAGATCGGAACCTAACTTAAGTGCTTTCGACCCATTATGACCCATTAAGGTAGCTTATGCTACGTTAATGAGTCGTGCGCACATAAGCGCGTTCGAGACGTCTAACTAGTCCTATGACAAGTATTATATGCCTAAACATGTTTAAATATGTTGCATAATCAGTTACGTGACAAAAGTTTATGTTACATATGCTTAATTACCAATTATGCATGAAAAGGGCATTTTGGTCATTTACCTAAGGCATATAAACTACCTATCATACAACTAATTAAACCTAAGTGACCATAAGGTATAACCTCGAAAGGTTATTACCTATGCAACTATGGTCAATAATCATGTTTGGTCGGATCCTAATGATCGACCAAACGGGTAGAGTTCGAAAGTCTAAGCGGGTGTTTAGTCCGCTTGACTTACGACTCTACACAAGCACTAAACTAAAAGTGACGAGCTAAACATGTTAAGACATGTTTAGTTAAGTTAGAAAACAGGTTTTGGTACCAAAACAAACGGTTTTGATACCCAAGAGTAGTTTGATTACAAAATACGCATAAATATGCATTTTGGCCGAAAATACGACTCGTCACTCTGCCTAGACAACGTGGTAATCAGTAGATATAATCACAAGGGACTATAACCATCGTGATTACACTCACGTTGCAAAGTTCAACGGAACTTTGTGTTGACCATTGACTGGTCAAAGCTGAAAGTCAAACTCTATTTGATTTTCATGCTTGAAATACAAGAACAAGCAAGAAGAGGACTTACAAAGGGTCCAAGAAGGTGTTTTGATTCAAAATTACTCAGGTATGAGGTGTTAAAACCTCAACTTAGAGCAAAGATTGAATCATGGTGTGAAAAAACCCAAATGAAGAAGCTTGCTATTTATAGGAAGTTAGGATCAATAGGATGATTCCAAGTGTTTTGAGGGTGTAATCTTGGCCATACATGTGGGTACATGGTATTAGAATACAATGGGGGCCGAAAACCAGCTCAAGGTATTGCAAAAGTTGCATTAAAACCTATGAATTCAACCCAGATTGCTGAAACTGAACATTCTGTCTGATGGTGTCACACGGCCCGCGTAAATATACATTAAACCTTACGCGGCCCGTGTAAGGAAGTTTGGCAGATTGTCAAAACAGGTCCCTGCACATCAGAAACTTCCATTTTGGCTCATTTTTGACATGTTTAAGCCCCGTTAACCTCATTTCAAGGCTCTAAAATGAAGTTAAAGTATAGGGAACTCAAAAAATGCTCAAAAATATCTCGGATGTCGGCTCATTTGGTCGTACGGTTGCGTTGTTCGGTTAATTACGACGGAAGTCGTAACAAAAGCAAAAACGATCCAAATTAAGCGACGAATGGAATTTTATCATGCCAATCACTAAAATAAAATATTTTAATGATTACATAAATTTTTGGATATCCGGATATATTCAGAACGTAAGATATGCGCGAAAATGCAAAGTTGTGCATTTTTTTGATGCTTTTAGTCCCTATTGATCAATAAAGTTTATTTTAGCATACCGAACCCCTCAAAGCCTATTTCTAAGCTATGTAAAGGATATTTAGGGTATGTTTAACTTATGATCAAGTTCTAAAATGTTCGTTACTATACAAATCGGTATAGTTTCGCAGTTTGACATAATTAGTCCCTACGATCGAACAAACTTGATTTCAACACACCAAACCATCCAAAGCTTATTTCTAAGTTATGTGGAGGTTATTTAAGGTATGTTAAGCCTATGTCACTATTCCAGAGTGTTTGCCGCGTTATACTGATTGCGTTTACGCACCAGTTTGCGTATAACCTTCCAGAAAGTGATTTAAAGCTTGAAATTGGAATCGAATTAAATTGTAAAATCATCAAACACAATTACACATATAATAACACCAAAACACATATAATAACACCAAAGCACATTGTTTTATTGATAACTGACATTGTTTTACATTATACATCGATTACAGAGCACAGTTGCCACAGTCTCCCCTACTTCAGGAAATTTCGTCCCGAAATTTTAACTAGAGGAAGCTTGTGAAAACAAATGCGGATACTTCGTCTTCATCTGGTCCTCACGTTCCCAAGTAAACTCTGGGCCACGTTTGGACTCCCAACGAACCTTGACCAATCGAATTCGTTTGTTCTTAAACTGTTTGAATACACGGTCCACTATCTCCACGGGTTTCTAGACAAAGTGCATCGTTTCATCGATTCGGATCTCATCGAGAGGGATGTGAAGATCAGCATCAGCTAAACACTTTTGCAAATTGGACACGTGAAAAGTCGGGTGAATATTTCCAAGCTCTGGAGGTAGCTCTAGTCGATAGGAAACCTTCCCAATCCTTTCCACAATCTTAAATGGTCCAACATATCGTGGTGCAAGTTTTCCTTTCTTTCCAAATCTCACAACTCCCTTCCAAGGTGACACCTTGAGTAGGACACGGCCTCCTACTTGAAATTCTAAGGGCTTGAGTCGCATATCCGCATAACTCTTTTGACGGCTTCGAGCTGTCAAAAGATTATCGCGGATTTTCTTGATTTTGTCTGTTGTTTCCAGAATGAGCTTAGGTCCATTAAGCTGAGCTTCACCGATCTCATTCCAACAGACAGGTGAACGACATTTTCGACCGTAGAGAGCTTCGAATGGTGCCATATTAATGCTAGCATGATAACTATTATTGTATGAGAACTCGATCAATGGCAGATGAGAATCCCAATTACCACCAAAGTCTATCACGCATGCTCTAAGCATATCCTCCAAAGTTTGAATCGTCCTCTCAGATGGTCCATCTGTTTGGGGATGATAAGCAGTGCTTAGATTTAGTTGGGTTCCCATAGCAGATTGCATGGTCTTCCAAAAATGAGATGAAAACCGAGCATCACGATCGGAAATGATATCCAAAGGAACACCATGTCGTGATACAATCTCATCAACATAAATCTTTGCAAGTAGATCAGCAGATAGATCCTCGCGAATAGGAAAAAAATGAGCTGACTTCGTTAATCGATCGATAACAACCCAAATAGCATCATGACCTTTAGATGTGCGCGGTAATTTAGTGATGAGATCCATTGCAACGTTCTCCCACTTCCAAACCGGTATCTCTGGTTGTACAAGTAAACCAGATGGTCGTTGATGTTCAGCCTTGACTTTGAGACAATTTAGGCATTTCGACACATACAAGGCAACATCCTTCTTCATACCAGGCCACCAATACTGAGTACGAATATCCTTGTACATTTTATCAGCACCAGGATGGATAGAATATCGAGACTTGTGAGGTTCGTCCATCACTAAAGTGCGGAGATCGTCTTGTTTCAGAATCCACAAACGATCCTTGAAGTAGAGCAAACCATCGTCTTTCCTTTCGAGTTTAAGCTTAAGTTGAAGCGATAGCTCATTTTTCAATAAGCCTTTGATCACACAAGATCGTTGAGCTTGAAGGACACGAGATTGAATATCAGATAGAGTTCGAACAGAATGAAGGTTGACTCGTTCCTTTCGACTAAGCGCATCGGCTACGACATTCGCCTTACCAGGATGGTAGCGAATTTCGCAATCGTAATCGTTTAAGAGTTCAACCCATCGCCGTTGCCTCATGTTCAACGCCTTCTGATTAAGAATATGTTGGAGACTTTTGTGGTCTGTGAAAACCACACACTTTGTGCCATAGAGGTAGTGTCTCCATATTTTAAGCGCGAAAACCACAGCACCTAACTCAAGATCATGAGTCGTGAAGTTCTTCTCATGAACTTTAAGCTGTCTTGACGCATAAGCTATGACTTTACCTCGTTGCATAAGAACGCAACCAAGTCCTAGATTCGACGCGTCACAATAGACAACGAAATCATCGTTTCCTTTGGGCAAAGATAACACAGGAGCATCACATAGCTTTTGTTTCAGCGTTTGAAACGCTTCTTCTTGCTTGGGTCCCCACTCAAAAGGCTTATTCTTCTGAGTCAAAGCAGTGAGTGGAACCGCGATCTTAGAGAAATTTGAAATGAATCGACGATAATAACCAGCAAGACCAAGAAAAGAACGAACTTCTGTGGGTGTCGTTGGTGTATTCCAATCCTTAATAGCAGCAATCTTGGATAGATCCACATGAATACCCTGCTCGTTAACTATATGACCCAAAAACTGAACTTCTTTAAGCCAAAATTCACATTTGGAGAACTTAGCAAAAAGTTGTTCCTTCTTCAAGAGTTCTAATGTTAAACGAAGATGTTGCTCGTGATCGGCTTGAGACTTTGAATAAATGAGAATATCATCAATGAACACAATGATGAACTTGTCTAAATAAGGTTTACAGACCCTATTCATTAAGTCCATGAAGATGGCTGGAGCATTCGTCAAACCAAAAGGCATGACAGTGAACTCGTAATGCCCATATCTTGTGCGGAAAGCAGTTTTGGGAATATCTTCTTCAAGAACACGAAGCTGATGATACCCAGAACGCAGATTGATCTTAGTAAAACATGAAGCACCTTGCAGCTGGTCGAAGAGATCATCAATTCGAGGTAGGGGATATCGATTCTTGATGGTAAGCTTATTAAGCTCACGATAATCGATACACATTAGAAAATATCCATCTTTCTTTTTCACAAAGAGAACAGGAGCTCCCCAAGGCGAAAAGCTCGGACGGATGAATCCTTTATCAGACAACTCTTGAAGCTGTTTTGATAACTCTTGCATCTTCGATGGTGCAAGACGATAAGGTGCTTTCACAATCGGGTTAGCATTGGGTACAAGGTCAATATGAAACTCGACTTGATGAACTGGAGGCAAACCAGGCAGTTCATTGGGAAACACCTCTGGATAATCCCGAACAATCGGAATATCCTGAATACTCTTGCTCTTGCTTTCTCCTTGGTGACATGTGCCAGAAAAGCAACATATCCTTTTCGCAAATAACTTTGGCTTTTGTACACGACATAAGCTTCAATCCACCTAAAGGTT